>JAQFVV010012451.1:3486420-3678567 GCA_028023455.1 Epiperipatus broadwayi | reverse complement strand
GCACAATATATATATATATATCATTAAAAACCAGTCAAAACTTTGACAATCCCAATGTCAATCACAATCAACAATTTCAAACTGTGATCAAGGCAACGTCCTTTTAACAATCAAGGTGGAATATCTTATAAAATCGAATCCCATCTATACTAATGGTTCAATATATGTATATAGACACTAAAGATTGCAATTTGACTACAGAGATTGAAATTATTGATACAAAGAAGTTTAAATAAACCTCTTAAAACAAGTAAATATAACTTATTCTAAATGCAGACTAATAAATAGTCAATTATAATATTACAAACTGCAATTATAAATTTCAAATTGCATCTAAAGTATTACTTAAATAATAACTCTAATAATGCTCAAGGCATTGCTAAAAAGAGATTGCCTTGACACCAATTTGAAATTGTTGATTGTTATTGGTATTAGGATTGTCTAAGTGTTGACTGGTTTTTAATGATTACTTACAAACCCATTTAGCATTGAGCATTATTACACTTATTATATATATGTAACTGCTACAGTTTCAATTTCACTACCTGTGTTTAAAAATCCAAATCTGAATCACACATATCAAATAAAAGGAATCCTCTTAAATATCCTATGAACTTTAATAGCCATTAAACAAACACATAATATTTAGGGAATAATATTTCTGTAGTGTAATTTCACAATATCATACTTGTGCTAGGTAGGGGCTGGTTTCTATTCATTTTTAAAACCATGTGAATGGGTTGTAATCATAAATATATGACCAAAGATATATGGAAAAGATTATGATCCTCAAAATGCATATTTCATGCTGAAGCAGCACTCATCAGTTGGTGCAGATCATATTCCCTTATACATATCTTTATCATTATTCAGTACATGTATAGATAGTCAATTACTACAGTTTAACTAATAAGTGTCAAAATCACTGTCCTCACAACTTTCATACAAATCACTTGATGAAAGAGTATAAATGACTACTAAAAATTATTAAACATATAAATGTGTTCCAAATACACTAATAAAAATTATTATTTTATAACATTTTACCTTTGATGGATTATTGTCCTTGTTTCCTTAAAATATATATATTTACTGTAGCATTTTAAGATCTATATAAGAACAAGAGATTGCATTTAGAAGAGTTTCCCCCTTGAATATAAAAAAAACATTTAGAGTTTATTATTTTTATTGATCATTGTCTACTAATACTTGACTATGATTTTCTAAAATAAAAAATATATAACAGATATTTCCATGTATTTAAAATATTTCAATAACAATATTTATAAAAATTATTAATTTATAATCTTCAATGTTTGGATAGAAGTCTAGTAGAAGAAGATATGAGATTTGTTTCCTTAAAATATGTATATATTTACTGTAACAGTTTAGTCTATATGTAAGAATAAATGATTGTATGGATGGCCAGCTGTATTTCAGTCATTAAATTGTCCCACATATAAATTACTTTTTTTAAAGTAAGGCATTTAGTAGAATATATAAGCAATAATCTCAATATTTGTAATTAGCTTAGATAACTTTAAACATTTCAAAAAATGAAAGATTAATAAATTGACTTTTTGAAATAAATACTAGAGTTATCTATAAAAAGTTTACAGAAATGGTAAAATAACATATGTTACACTTTTTCAGTGTATCAATTTCCGGTAAGCTTAAGAAATAATTCTATAACAATAGAGCAAATTGTTTTTCCAATGAGAGATATTGTCTATGGACAGATGAGAATGTACAGGCTGAAGTAGATTTGCTTAAATGACTTTAAAAACTTCTAACAATACATTTATTTAACTAATAACATAATAAAGTAGTTAAAAGTAAATTGAATAAATAAGTTCAAAAGTTAATAAGTAATATATTTTTCAGTTTTTTTGGTTAAACGTGTGCATTATTTAAAATAAAATCTTACATTGTTTGTCTTTTATTACATGTGTGCTCAGTGATGTAATGAACAGCAAAAAGTACCCTTTCTGCCTGCTAAATTATTTCAGTTTTCTTGGTACAAGTTATACGTTCAAATATTTCAATTGGATTTCCACAACCTATGTGAAAATGCTTATTATAAAAACATGAAAAATGTTTGAGAATATTTTGTTAGTGCTAGCCAAGAGTTGTTTGAATTATTCAGATATATGAATACATTCTATTGTTGCCTCATTTATTTTAAAAGTGAAATATAAGATTATAAAAGATAAGAAATGGAAAAGAATATCTAATGAATAAGAACTTAACTGGTTCTTTCATTTAAGGATGTTTGAATGTTTAGCAAAATAATTATTTCTCATATCAAGTATGAAAAAATCCTGAGATGGCAGATAAAATAAGACCCCAATATTTAGAGAAATGGAAGATAAAAACCTGAGATTTCCATAAGAACCTGATATTATATAAGAGCATAAGATCTAAATATAATAAGACTCTGAAATTTTATTATTTGTCTTTGTATTATATTATATTTTGTCTATAAGAGAACTCACACTTTGAGGTATAAAAATCCATAGTTATTATGTGTGTTCTAATATCATTTTGATATGCCTTTATCATGTTAGAGTCACAGAGTGTATGGTTATTTGGTGTTTCTGCTGAGTATTTTTCTGGATTGTATGCCAGTGACTTTTCTCTTCCCTTGCTTGTTAAGATAATAACATATGAGTTAAGTTGTGGATCCCAATATGGGAAGGTTTTAAAAATTAGCAAAATTTTAACTTTTTGATTAATTAGGCACATAAAAATAGATTTGACCTTGGAAATATGTCTAGAAAGTAAAAAAATACTAACTTTGTTTTAATTATTAAATAAAACTATTTATTTAATTTAAAACAAATATATTTTATTATTAAATAAAAACTATTTGCTTTGTCAAGCATTGTTAGCTGAGAGGTCAGTGCAGCCGCCTTGCAAGCAAGTAGTTGTTTGCAGATGGTTGTGGGTCTGCCTTGCAAGCAAGTAGTTGGTTGCAGATGGTTGTGGGTTCACCTCCCGGTCGATGCTATGACATATGAAAAAAAAAAACTATTTGCTCTATCTAAAGCAACACTTTTTATACTTTATTTAAGAGTTCCTAAAGAATAATCATTAAAACCACTTTAATATTAAAATACACTCATTCGTGAAATATATTACTTTTTAAAGATAATTAACATTTAAAATAACTTGATCTCTTAACACACATGCTCATGGATATTTACATATACACTAGGAAATGATTAAACCAACTATGAAATATTTATAGATTAATAACTAATATTTTAAACGATAGTAAAACTAAATTTACTTACTGAAATTAACTCAAACTATAATCCATTTTAAATTAATTTTATCTAAGCTTAATAATAAATTCTAACTTCAAACAACTGTTAAGTCAGTTAACTGATATTTTAGTAACTATTATTCAAATATATTATAACATAGAGATTTTTTTCAATATAACTTGGAGTGCATTGTAAAGATTTATACAATTTAAAAAAATAGTACAGTTTATTTGGCAAAAGAATTATTTTTCATTTGAATTAAAAAAAAAAAAAATGTTAAGTACTTAATGCTTAACTTTAAACCAAATATAAGGCTACAATATATACATCAAATATACTATATGTACACATATATGCTATATATACAAATACCACATTAAATATATATATATCCTCAAAATCTATATATTTCTATCATAAAAACTTGAAGACAATAAGTCCTACTATTTTATAAAAAATATTTTATATAAATTAATAGTATCACATTATAAAAATTATAAAAAATATAACTAACTTTAAAAACTTATAATCTTTAATTATTAATTTATTTGTTGTCCACTACTAATCTAGACATTAATGCCTAAACTTTAAAACTTATAAATTATTTTTATTATAAATTGTTTTTTTTTTCTAAATATCTTTTGAATTCTTATCTAACTAATATTAACACTAACCTTTTTGTTATCCTGTTTTTCAACTGCCACAAATTTGAATTTCAAATTGCTTATTTCATGTTGTATAGTAACTCATTTTTTATTTTTGTTAATAACTTCTTTTACATTTCCTATAATGTATTGTTTGCAATTGTCTCAATATATTAAGACAGTTATAAACCAAAATCTTTATTTAATGTGGATTTAATACTGTTTATAAAGATAGCCTCTTTGATTTTATAGGATTGAGATAATTTCAAACAATAAAATTATAAGAAATGTAAAATAAATTAATAAAAAGCTATTAGAAGCAATTTTTTTCTCATATGTCATAGCATCGGCCGGGACGTGAACCCACACCCGTCTGCAAACAACTACTTGTTTGCAAGGCAGGTGCGATGACTTCTCGGCTAACCACGCTTGACTATCAGAAGCAATTTAAAGTTCAAATATACATCAGTTGAAAAACTAGATGACAAGAAAAAAGTTGGTGTTAATATTAGTTAAACAAAAATTTAAATAATATATACAAAAAACAATTTATAATAAACATAATTTATAAGTAATACTTAAATTTAAAATTTATGGAATAATATTTAGATTAATAATAGAAAATTAATAAATAAATAATAAAAGAATTTATAAATATTAATTAGTATAAAATAAAGAAAATATTTTATAAAATAGTAGAACCACTCTTGACTTTTTATGATACAAATGTAATATAAATTTTGTACTCAAGTTGCAATATTTAGGGTTTATATAAACATATTAGATCATATATAAAGATGGATTTCCATTTTTATTGTTTACATAAGGTTGTCTTGATAACAGACTGAGATTGTTGATATTGGTAATGTTTAAATGTTGACTGCTTTCATGTAAATATAGTAACCAGTTGGATTACCTAACACACAGCAACATAGTTGTGTGTGCATATATATATATATATAGTTTCCAACCAGTAACCACCTAAACATTCACAGTAAATATAGTAACCAATATTTCTCACTCCTGTCAAGGCAACCTTCACACCTTTTAATAGCAAGAATGCTATTAAAATTACCCCAAATCCAAAATTCAAACAGACCAGCATAAAAATAATATTAAAACACTACCAAAGGTTTTACTGCTACAAGCAGACTTCTCAAGTGTAAAGAACTACTAAAACTACACAATATATATAATATTAAACATTACCCACAAATCCATTCACTTCCCATCCACCCTTAATATTAAAAGAACTCTTAAATAAATTAATTGCTTCAGAATAATAAATTTTCAATAATAAAGATTCTTTAATTCTTCTTTTGATTTCATTTCTCTCAAAGAATACAACCTTAGCTTCATCAAAATCAATAGTGTGGCTGCATCTTTTTCATGGACATACAAAGCAGAACTAAGATATTTATTTTTAATCCTACTTTTATGAACCTTTATTCTTTCATTTAAACTCAAACTACTCTGATCTATGTAAACCTTCTTACAAAATAAACAAGGAATAAAATATACTACATCAGGAATAGTCTTTCTATCAAAAATTTCTTTTGTATTATTTAATAAATTATTCAATGTAACACCCCTTTTCCAAGCAATTTTCTTATTTCCAAACAATTTACTATTTCTACATACAATTTTATAAGAAAACAATTTATATGGCAAAGAAATAAAATCATATTTTTCTTTTACCTTTACATTCTTACAAATATTACTATTAAATAAAATACTTTTAACAAATTTATCAGAGTAACCAACCCTCAAGTAATCTTTATAAAACTGATATTTCTGAAACAAAGCTACCCCACTAAAATTATTTTATTTAATATTCCTATGACAATAATTCCTATCTTTAATTATAGATCTTAATTTTTTACTTTTAACAAAATGACTGCACAGTAAACAATTAGTTTCTACATTTCTAATCACCAAAAGATCTAAAATTTTTAACTTACCAAAATCTAATCCCCCTCCTTCTAACACAAATTTTATAGAAGGATCAAAACAATTAAACTCATTTACAATTTTTTTCAATTTATCATTTTCAACTACAAATAAAAAATCATCAACATATCTGACAAATAACTTTACATATAAACAATTCTTTTTAATAATAATTTCCTCTTCCATATAACTAATATAAACTGAACATACTAAAGGAGAAATAATATAACCTATTATCCACCCTTCCTTAATCTTATAAAAATTACCTTTATAAGTAAAATACATAGAATCTTCCAATAACATAAGCAAATCTTTAATTACCTTAA
Source organism: Epiperipatus broadwayi (assembly GCA_028023455.1). Taxonomy (NCBI): domain Eukaryota; kingdom Metazoa; phylum Onychophora; class Udeonychophora; order Euonychophora; family Peripatidae; genus Epiperipatus; species Epiperipatus broadwayi. The sequence goes on along the minus strand of JAQFVV010012451.1, from coordinate 3,672,378 downwards.
TTTTATTTTTTGATAAAGAACTTTTCTTAATCAATACAGACAAAAGAACATCAATACTGCTTAACCTATTAACAGACTGATACATATTTTCAATATCTAAACTTCCAAATACCCAATTACTTTCCATTTTAAAATTATTAATCTTATCAAAAGCCTCAAAAGAAGAAGAAACTGTATAATGACCAAAATCAACAAACTGTTTTAAAAAATTATTCAAGAATCTAGAAATACCCTCTACAACACTACCTGTAAAATCAAAAATAAATCTTAAAGGAAAACCATTTTTATGAGTCTTAATATTCACAAACATCTTAGCTGATGTAAAATCATTAGGATAGCATTTTAAATAATCTATTCTATTAAAAAATTTTTAATTAACCATTTTCTTCATAATATCTATCAATTTTCTTTTAATCAAATTACCTGGATCTTTATCTAACAACATATATTTACCATTATGTAATTCTTTATCCATTTTCTCTTTGAATTCATTTCCTTTCATAATGACAAACCTACCAGCTTTGTCTTCATGAGAAATGATTACATCATTAGCAATTAACTTATTCTTAAGATGTTTAATCTCAGCAGGATTAATAACAAATTTTTCTTTCCTTTTTAAACTTTTATTCAAAATCGATTGAATACCAACTTTCTGTTAATCACTCAAATTACTAGATTCAATAGACGAAATTGTATCAAAAACTATATTTTTTGAATGAAATGAAACAAAATTAGGGCCTTTACCAAGATTATCTAAGTCTCTATCATTTAACTTTATATCAGAAAGATTAACAACTCTATCATCAGAAGCATTACTCTCATACCCTTTATCACTACAATAAAGTTTATTAACTTTCCCAAACAACCACTTTAATTTTCTTTCATATTTTTCACAATAGAAATTTGACCTATTCTGTCTAAATTGTCTCATAAAAAAATTCAAAATTGAATAATTAAAATCTTGCCTTCTGTCTAAATGATATCTATTTCTTTTATATACATAAATAAATTTGTAAAACCTTACAAAATTTTCTTTTAAAAAACTATTCAAAATATAAAATTGTAACTTAAAAACCAAATTCCTATTTTGAAGCAACTTTTTATTTCTACTAAAATTAATAACACAATACCTAGGAAAAACACTAAATTCCCTACATTTTTTAAGAAAATAAATCTGCCATCTTAAAGACTCTATCCTATCACTCAATCTAGACAAATTTTTAATCCTCCTAATGTCATTCAATGAAAAATTATTAAAAACTAAACTCCACAAACCCATACTAAAAACCAATTATAAATACCCTTATAAATTAACACCCAATAAAAATATACACACACTTCTATATATATAACTAAATAAACACAAATATACTCTTTCAACCAAACTTAAATAACAAACTTAATATACCTAAATACAATACAAATATATCAATAATAATAATACTAAAAAAAAAAAAAAAATCTTTACATTACATCAGCAAAACTACTCTTAAATGCAAAGAAACTCATTAAAATGTAAACATTACAAGCATAAAGCTAAACTAGTCAATATATAATTAAAATTACCCCAAATCCAAAATTCAACCAGACCAGCATAAAAATAATATTAAAACACTTTATGCTTTTAATGTTTATATATATATATATATATATATATGCATCTGTGGACATATATATATATGACAATAGATGGCGTTCTAAAACCCTGTCAAGCGTAGTTTGTTTTTTTCTTCTTCTTATTCCTGTCCTTCACTGACGATAGCAAATAGCTTCAAATCATGATCTGAAGGTGGAACTAAAGTTAGAGATAGTGCTCTGACGTTTATGTAAACAAACTACGCTTGACGGTGTTTTTGGTAGAACGCCATCTATTGTCATAAATACAAGCATTAGCAAGTTTTAACTTGCGTTTTTTGTTTTTCATATATATATATTGTAATGGAACATCCGATTGCCTAATGATTGATAGCAACAAATGTAATAAAAAGCTCCAATTGGGATACCAAATGTAATAAAATGTAGTATCATTCCAATAATTGTGGGTTACCTGAAATGGACAATCTATTTCCACCATCATGTATTGCAGGTTTTGATTAATTTTCATTAAAGTATAAATATAACAATATGGAAATGAATCCAACCAATGAATATATAATACAATGAACTAGGTTATGATGTTTAACTTTATTTAAACAAACTTCTAATTTATAAAGTAATTGTTAATAAATTATCTAAACTACAGAAAATATATTACACATGAGTGAATGTGCTTTAATCACCACTTATATTGTTACTTCGACTAGCCATATACAAAATAAGCCTGGATACTAAAGAGCATTGACTAAGGCATATTAAGTGGTTAATTCTCAGGGTTAACTTAACTAACAATTTGATTATTTACTAAATATAGATTGAAAACAAAGGATATTTTGTTGGATCCAACCCATATTTACAAACAAGATTATATATGATTTAATGACCCAATTAATGATGACTTACATGAATGAATAACCAAAACATGGTGATTGTGAATCTACCATATTAATTAAAGACTCCTGCACTAAAATGAGAAAATAAAAATATTAATAAATTTTAAATGAAAACACCAAGTCATTGCTTATAAAATAAATAATATATGCTTTATTCTTAGATTGTGATTTAATATTTTTAAATAGCAATAAATATATGTAAACAAATATTAAATCAGTTGGCTTTTCATATCTTCAATTTTGCTAAACATAAGTCAAACATAAATATTTATGAGCAATAGATATGAATTGAATTTTATGTTTGTGTAAGAATCACCCATTAGTTTTATACATAAATCTGTAATGAAAAAATATATATATACATATATAACTGGTAAATTTATAGTAGCTTGTTGAATTAATATTTTAAAATCATAGCCATCAATGGAGCTCAGCCTATCTGGGTCTATGGTTATCAGATATCGGCCAAATAGACTTATGGTTATTACAGAATGACTCCCTGGCAATAATATTGCTGAATTGAATCACTACATATCAGTCATTAGGGTGTAACAACACCTTGTATACCGAGCCTCAGATGCCATGCATAGTGAATAATTTGAAAAGTGATTGAATTGGGAATTTAAATAGATGAATGTTGTTATTTGTGACAGACAGAATCAAAGTCTTATCATCCTTATAAATGTTAAAAGATTTCTTAAGGAGAGGTGGAATTTATTGGTTAAACTTATCACTTATTAGTGGATGTTTAGATAGGTCACACTTGTAATTACTGGGGTTATCATAAGAAGGTATGTCTTCCCCTTTGTCTCTGGGGGTTGCATAAGCTTCACCCATTATTTGTAGAGCTCTATGAAAGATTCCCGAAGATTATGCAACTTTGGTGTTATCAACACTGGGGTACACAGCAGATATAGATAGAGGTCCTGAGATACTTTGGGCAGCAATTATTGGCATAAGATGTTGGAGTGGGCCCTGGCAAGATTTTCTCCAGGTACTGACTAGGTCCTTCAAGGCTAAGTATATTCTGTGGGAAAAGAGTTGGAAATTTGATCAATACCATTATACTTCAATTGCTTGTTATTATTTAATAAATTAGATGAAAGTGTGTTGATTGGACTCATCCAGGGAAATCCAACTGATGTAGGGGTGTTAGATAATATGGGAAGATTAGTTGATTTGACATTGTTTGAAGAAAGATTAGGAAAATTTTTGCAATCAATATTTACATTGGGACCAAGGTGATATATGGTTGCAGGGGGTGCATGCAGTCAAATGAGACTATTTTTGAAGCTGTGGCATGTATATTAGCATTTCTATTGACTTTGTTGTGATTTTTGGATGATTTCTGATATTTTTTATTTTTGATAGCGCCATCTCTGCACCGGTTTTTCCCTCATAACTTTCATTCCTGACTCCGGAAAAAAACCAGTTCTTTCTTGGGTGTGTAGGGTACATCAGAATACATATTTTTCATAAAAGAAGCTCAGTTCAAATCAATAGGAAAGTGTATTTTTTTCGACTACAAAGTTTCACCACATTTCTTAACTTTCGGAATTTAGTGACCGCTTTGAAAGAGATTTTTGGTGGATTTATTTTTATAACTTTCTTTAGAAGTCACTTTGAAAAAGATTTTTGGTGGATTTATTTTTATAACTTTCTTTAGAAGTTGGAAATCTTGATGATCCTGGTGTTGTTTTGCAGGGGAGATTGAGCTCTTTCAAACAAGGGTGGTTTGGGCCTCCAGGCCCATGTGGAAGTATATTATTTTTTGGATCTACTTCCACATTACTTTTAGCATGTTTTACTGAGGCTTCAGCAAAGATTTACATTCAAATTTTTTTTCTTTCAGGCAATATTGGTGTGTTTTGCTTATTGGGATTTTTAAATTGAGCAGTTTTCTTTTGTCTACTAGGATTTGGATAAGAAATGAGTTATTTTTTGTTCAATTTGGAATCTTTTTGATGAGATTTAATGTTAACTGGATTTTTTTTTCAGTTTTCTTAATGTAGAGTTAAAAATTAATAGTTCTTTATTAAGAGTCACTTTAAACGATTAGAAAAAGGTCACTTACCTCAGAATTAAGATTGTTGACAATTATTATAACATAGCACTATAAAAAAAAAAGTCTGAACCGCCTGGAGCTTAGAAAAACAAACCATCCAGAATGGCAACCGGAAGCAGTCTTTGGCTATTGATCTTCTACTGCAATAACAAAATTTCTGCATATTATACCGAAATTCATATTTAAAATGAATGATATTTTCAATTTCTAGTCAAGGCTTAGATATTTTTCAGATAACCAATTCATAGCCAATTTAATTTACTCATCTAATATTAGTTCCTAAGTGGATATATAGTTATCATTAACTAAAGGGTAAAACAAATATGGAAAACTGCTTGAATCCGTACCCCCCATTATTTAGTTCAAACCTACTGTTTAATATTCTTTTTTTGTTGAAAGACGTTTGCCCGGCAGTGAGCTATTGAAAGACTATTTTAGTCTTTCACTTTTATTCAGATAGATAGATAGATAGATAGATAGATAGATAGATAGATAGATAGATAGATAGATAGATAGATAGATAGATAGATAGATAGATAGATAGATAGATAGATAGATAGATAGATAGATAGATAGATAGATAGATAGATAGATAGATAGATAGATAGATAGGTAGGTAGGTAGGTAGGTAGGTAGGTAGGTAGGTAGGTAGGTAGGTAGGTAGGTAGGTAGGTAGGTAGGTAGGTAGGTAGGTAGGTAGGTAGGTAGGTAGGTAGGTAGGTAGGTAGGTAGGTAGGTAGATAGATAGATAGATAGATAGATAGATAGATAGATAGATAGATAGATAGATAGATAGATGGGTGGGTGGATGGATGGATGGATGGATGGACCGACGGACAGATGGATGGACAGATGGACGAACACGGACAGTTAGATTTTTTTGTAGTGAAAGATGTATGATAAAAATGCAAACAATTTTTTATCTTTCTCAATAGTACTAAAAATTCAAAGTAGCTTTGCATCAACAACTTTCTGCTAGAGCCCCACTGGATACATATATTTTTTTTAATATGTGGAAATTTCTGTTATTTTTATTTTAGAAAAATCACAACCCAATGAAAATTTTATATTGTAAATGCTTTTTGCATTCAAAGGGGCATTCCTCCTTTATACATTATATATATATATATATGTGTGTGTGTGTGTTATACTTAATGTTTTCACAGTTATATGATGTAGATAAATTATAACTTTTTGGGCTATACCGTGTATTGTTTTCCATTAAAAACCGATATTTCGACGGAATAGCAACTGCCATTATTAAGGTTAACTTTTGAAAGAAAAACCGTTAGATCTTAACAAATAACGTGACTGTGTGTGAGATGAGAAATGAGATTCCAGTTCAGCATTCACAATATGAGGCTTATCAAAATGTTTATTTTCCTCAGTATTTTTACCTGTTAATTTTAAGTTAATATTGGATAAAAAGAGAGGTTTCCACATAACTGGAATACGTTGTGCTTCATCAGTTCTATTTAAACCAGTAGGTCTCTTTAATATTTCAATTGACTCTCTCATGGTTCTTAAATCATATCTTTCCAAATTAGCAAATATTTTTGTATTGTCAAAATTAGGTTTGTGACCAGTTTCTAAATAATGGGAAGTAAAAACTGATGTGCTAATTTTTTGATGAAAAGCATTTTTGTGTTCCTTAATTCTGACATTAATTCATCTATTAGACTGACCCACATAGCCTCTTGAGCACTGGAAACACGGAATTTTATAAACTCCTTGGTGTCCCAAAAATATTCTGTCTTTAGGTTTATACAAAAAATCACCATTTTTTTTGCCAGTAGAAAAAGTGGTCTTTATATTAAAACAAGATAGTCTTCTACTGATTTTATCAGTACCCCCCCTAATGTAAGGCAAAATTACTCTATTAAAAGGGGAATTATCAATTCTATCCTCTTTTTTCTTTTTAGTATTAATGTTATATAAAGCCTTACATATGATGTTTTTATTATAATTATTAGACAGCAGAATACTTTTTGTAAGTTCTATTTCTTGAGAAAGATGTTCTTTATCAGATAAATTATAAGCTCTAGTGAAAAGATTTTTAGCTACAGAAAAATTTTGTGCAGGATGATGATGAGAATTAAAATTAAGATATCTGTTTGTATGAGTGGATTTTCTGTAAACTGATAGTGACAATGTTTCATCACATTTTCTTGCAATTAAAACATCTAGAAAAAAAAGTGATCTGTTATTTTCCACTTCCATAGTAAATTTAATATTTGGATGCCAATTATTTATAAAAGCAAGAAAAGAATTTAAAGAATCAATTCCATGAGGCCATATGACAAAAGTATCATCCACATATCTAAGCCAAATAGAAGGTTTTTTAGTAGCTGCTACATATATATATATATATATATATATATATATATATATATATATATATATATATATATATATATTGTAACGATATACATATGCCATTACATTATTTTAAAACTAAAATAAAAGGAAAAAATAGATCTTAAATAAAATTGATTTATTAAAAACTAAAGGCCAAAATTAAAAAAGTTATGTTAACATAGATATATATCACACAGATGGAAAACTTTAAAACTATTTTTTTTTTAAAGTATTTAAAAGTACTTTTTTTTTGGGGGGGGGGGAATATAAGATCTAAAGATAGATAAATATTTTTAAAAGAAAAAGTTGTATAAAAGAAAATAAATATAAATGTTAATTAATTTCTATTCAAAAGACATATTTGAATCTGAAAATGGAAGTGATTGTTTTATTAATTAAATCTTACGCAGATGAGCCCTTGGGCACTGTATAATAGAAAAGTCAGATAAGAGAAAAGAAAAATTAGATTGACCAATGCAAGCATGAAGCCACAGCATACACCAAAAATGGAACATTAGAATCAGTGATATCATATTAGTTGATCCAGGGGGGTTGGGGATAAGGAGGCCAGATACTATAAAAAAATTGAATTTTAAGGAGATGATTGACTATTCATAGAACGATGCTGACCAGTTAAAACATCTTATAGCTAGCTATATTGCAGACTCCATGATGTAAGGGTCATGCAGTAGATTTTGTTTTCTTTATCTGCACCAGCTGAGACAAACTCCTGATAGAATGAACGGCTTGCAGCAGTTACATCTCCAAGAAACTTTGGCAAATAATATAATCAGCGAGGGAATTCATAAAATGAATGAAGTCTAAGGAATCACCAGGATCAAATTGAAAGTATAGGCTTTTATAAATATGAACTTTTAGATCTCTTAAACAAGTTTTTTTTAATGTGCCTACTAAACACAATTTTTAAATGAACTCTTAATCTGACTATCTAAGGAACTTTTTCAAATATGTAAACCTCTAAGAAAATTTCTTATCTGACTAAACCTAAATTCAAACTAGTCATTTTTTTTTGTATAATGTTTGCTAATCACTTCTATTTTTGCATTTCATTTATAATTTATTTTATGTTTCATTTAATAACTAAATTATTAAAAATGTATTAAATTTAAGCTGGGTGTAGATGGCTACATAGATTCATTATGTTGATTATGTTTTTTAATATTTTTATATGTGAAAATATATGTATATATCGGTAAATATGACACCTCATGCTGAGTGTCTAAACGTATTTATTGGTATATCTTTTAAATCATTGTTATCAATGCGGCACCTTATGATGAGTGCCATTGGGTTTACTTTATTGTAAATTTCCCTCAGCAATTCTGTATATAACTTTATAATTAAAATTGTTTATATTTATTTTTAAATGGTTAAATTTCAGACTGTTGGTCTCATAGTTAAATTGATGCTAGTAGAGAGATATATGGGCATTTATATTAATTCAATGTGAAGCATGTTAGCATAGAGGGCAAATCCCAACTGAATGCATGACCCAAAGGCATAGTCATTGTGTTGCAATGTATGCAGATGTATTTCCTGTGACATTGACTTCCTTTAGCTCTATGGATAGGGACTATAAGTCAGCAGATAGATTGCACTCTCCCATACATAGCATTTCTCTTTAAATATTTTATATGCATGATTCCTTTGCCAGACAGACACATTCCTGTTCAGGATGAGGATCATGTTCTTTAAATAATATCACACTGCAGACACACATTCCTATCAGCATGGTTTTATGTTAGCATCTTCATATTGCATTGGTTGTGTCTGTATATCAGGAAGCAAGTGTTGGTTTGGCTGCGAAATTTTTAGCCTGAGATTAAATGTTTGTTTGTTTTTTTGAAAGTTTTTAATTGCATAATCTATGTAGTCTATCTTTACACAAACATTCTTAAGTAAAAATATTATTAAAATGTCCATCTGTGTGGACTTACTCAAATAATTTAAAATTAATAGTAAAGTCTAAATTTATTCCTCAATTTTAAATATTTATATATGTGCGTTAATAAATGTTTCTTGTGTATTATTTATTACTGGCAATGGCTTATTTTATTTTTTTAATATTAAAAATATATTTTTAAGAAGTTTTATTACAAATCTCTTCATCTCATCGAGCTAGTGGCATGGGCTAACGGTCATAATAAAATTAGATCTTAATATTATGTATCTGCCTACTATATAAATTTTCCAGGTTCGAATGGCCTGGTGGCACCCTTATATGACAGATATGGTAAGACTCCTCATAATTACATCTCGATGGTTATAGTATATGTATAATATTTAAATGCATGTATATTGTCTATACTAAACTTAATGTAATTATAAGGGACTTGAATTCAGATTGTCAAACTCCCCACAGCTATCCAATTCATTTTATACAACTGTTGCAGATGGTCACATAATCTCCAATATATGTATTTTATGTAAAACTAGCACTTATCAGTTGGTCCAAATCATGATCTCCTATACAATCACTGCTCATTTTATATTAAGATAGCAAATTTTCAAAATTTTAATGGGCAAGCTTCAATCTTTTCCACTCTCCAACTCCTCAGCCATCCATACCATTGAAAATCCAATGGTGAAATGCTCAAAGCCCTTGTTGATAAAAATATTATTATCATACCCATTTTGACCTTAAGTCACTCTGACCTCTCACACATAGGACCTTAATATGTTTATTTAACTATACAGATGAAGAATGGCCAGAATACAGGCTGAATATATATATATATATATATATATATATATATATATATATATTGTTTGCACTAAACTTAATGTAATTATAAAGGACTTGAACTCAGACTTGAAAACTCTCCACACTTATCCAGTCCATCTTATACAACTGATACACATGACCACATACATATTTGAAAGTCTGAGTTCAAGTCTCTTATAATTATATTTATATATATATTATGTTAAAGTGGTTTTCACTGCCAAAAGATATAGCATATTTTATTTTAATAAAAATCATTCATGTAAAGTACCAATAATATTGTAGTTTTGGCAAAATAATTTTTGGCTTCAGCTTAATAATAAGGCTATTTGTCGTCATCACTGCAAGGACATATACAACTATTGTGTAAGTAAGAACAAAATATTAATAAAACCAAAAAAATCATGGAATATTCAGAAGAAGTAAAAGGATGTCTTTTGAACAATCAAAATAGAAATTGTGGATGAGGTCTGTGAGATTGTGAAGGTTGGATTTAACTTTAAGTGTCAGTTTTTATTAATTTCATAATGAGGCTCTTTCATATACATGATAGTCTAAATGTTTTATCATTTTATTAATAGTATTCAATTGAGTCTCTTTAAAATCTTTATGGCTTCTCTGATGATGATTGTCTTATCCAGGTGCGATTTGGCTGCTGGGAAATCTATATAATAATAGTGAGTGTCTTAGATGTTCAGAGCAAGTTAGCTGAAGATGATAAATATATATTTGATTGCTCAGCTTCCCTAGTACTAAGGCAAACATCTACTCGTTTGGTTTTATAAGTGACCTGGTATACTCTTCATGAGAAATCTCAGATTCCTTGAACCTCAAAATGGATTGTACATTTAGGGATGGTCAAAATATCAACTATTTTGTTCAGTGAAAAATATTGTCATAATTTTATAGCTCTCAATACATGTCAATTTTTGTCCCAAACTTCCTTTATATAAGAAATGAATATATTAATGGAAGCATTTTATATTTTTTGGAAGGGGGCTTGGTTTTTCAATCTGTTTATAGTCGTAATATTCTACAGACTCAAAATTGATGTCGCATTGGTCAAATTATCAACCGTTTTCAAATTCGTGAAGAGTATATAATTTCTGTTTATAATAGTCAAACTAAATTGACAATAAAGAGGGTATTTTGTTTATAAAAGACACGTGCATACATATTAATGACTTATCAAATATGTTAAGTTTGTAGAGAGGTTTTTGTTTGTTTGTTGTTGTTTTTTGAGAATCCTATCAATATTATAATTTCTTGTATAATAAAGTAGTTTTTAACTGAAACAGAAATAATATTATAGATTTGGCATGCTAAATCACAAATAAAATATTGATGATTTGTAAAAAAAAATATTGTTTGATTTCAACTGAGTAGAAAATAAGAACAAAAAATCAGTCAATCCAAAAATCACAGAACAAATCATAAACAAATGAAACAAGTAAAAGAATCAGTCAAAATAATTTTTTTAGTAAGAAATGAATACTTGACCTGAAGGTGTAAGGATTGATTCGTTAAATGCAAATTAAACTGTTGTCCTTAATTAATTGGCACAATGAGATTTTAGTAGATGGTAGTTTAGGTGTTTCATTAAATTTAGTCATACAATATGATCTTTTCAAAATCTTCATGATTTTCTAAATGTCTTCTCATGATAATTATTGCATCTGGATAGAATTTGAATGTTGGAGAAATATATAAAATATGGGGAGCAAGTCCTGAAGATGATGAACGGATGTTTGATTACATTAATACGTTCATTTCTCTTAGTGCTGAAATAATAAATACTCCATTATTATAACATATTACTCAGGAAATCTCATAGATCCTTTGGCAAAAAAAATTGTATTACAGATTTTATCAAAGTATCATTGTTTTGTGTTAAAAAAAAAAGATTGTTTTGTTAATGTTTCAGTACTATCCAATTTTTAACTGAAAGCCAAATTTAAATTCAGTTAATTAGCCCTCATAACCTTTAATCTGATTATCACTGTTTATTTAATTTATTGTTCTAATATAACAAAAATGTATTTTTTACTCATTCTGTTTTGTTCTATGATGTTATGATTTAATTAATCTTTTGCTCTTATATCTATCTTTCTAATGATCCTGGCATATTAGCCAATTCAAAAGAAATCATTTTTCCAAATGATACGGTTGTTTTCTATTCTCTCGTTCCAGCCGTTTGATGGCATTGATGCTAATCAAAAACACATACATATTACAATTCCAGGCCAGGCCTGTGATTCTATATAAATATCGGCTTTTTTAGTTTTGTAATAGGAAATTAGAGGAATTAATAGTAAAGAATATTACTATTTAAAAAACAAAATTTAGAAATTCACATTAAATTTTAAAATGATACTCAAATAATTGATGTTTTTTTGGACAGTAATTAATCATAAAATGGGTTGTTTTTGTTTGTGTGTATCTATAAAAAGTTACTTTTTAATAGAAAGTAATACGTAATTATACATTTTTCAATTTACACAAAATTTCTACATCCTTACTAAATTTCAAAATGATACCCAAGTAATTTGCTTTTTTTTTTTTGACAATAATTAATCAGAAAGTGGTTTCTTTTTTTATTGTGTATATATAAAAAGTACAGTAATTCAAATACTACATGTAAAAATCAAACCGACTAATTTGCTTTTTTTTTTTTTTTTTGGACAGTAATTAATCAGAAACTGGGTTGTTTTTGTTAGTGTGTAGATATAAAAACTAATCTTATTTAAATAGGAAATGTAAAAATAATACCCGACTAATTTTATATCATTTTTTTTTTGGACAGCAATTAATAAATAGATACTGGGTTGTTTTTGTTTGTGTGTATACACCTGGGTCTCTTTTTACACAGACTTATTTAACATGATTTTGAAGTTACGCGATTCACCGGAAGTCGAACTCCAATAATGTGCTATTATTTTAAATAATAAATTTTGTGTACTTAACGTTATATTGAAAGTAATAACACATTATTGGAATTCGATTTTCATCTTAGTAATTTCAATATTTTTAGTGCTTTATAATAGTAAGATTTTTATGCAATAATGAAATTAAAATCATGATTTCCACATTTTATGTATACACACATTAAATTTTACAAGATTATAATATAAATTTGTTCAAACATTGTGCGTGTTAATTTTGCATTTTAAATCACATTCTGTTTTTGCTTTTTAAAAAAGAATGTAATCAATTATTAATCATTTAGTGTCTGCAAGTTTATTTTTAAAAGGTGAGTAATAGCAGTGGGCACAATTAAATTTGACAGTTAAAAATTAAAATCTGATTTTTAATTGTAATTAACAATTTAAAAATTACTTACTGTGACTTGAAATTAATGTGATGTGAAATTTGATTTTTAAACGGAATTGAAAATTAAAAAATTAAAGACAAAAATAAGAATTTAATTTTTAGTTGTTAGTTTCATAAACAATTAATAAAATCATCGTCTCAAAGATTAATTACTAATCACATTGTCATCAGAAAACCATTGGCACAACATGAGTGTGAAGTTGGCACTAGTTGTATTTCCTCTTGTGAAAAATCTGATTTTTTTACCAATTTGCAAACGAATTCAGCAAATAGCAATAATGATTAAAACATGTATAAAAAATGTAAATTACTGTACTGTAAATTATGCATAAAAATATATTATTTTGAATAAAATTAAATATTATAGTTAAAGAAAGTTTGTCTTGTATCAATTTTTTTCAAATTTGAAATTTTTTATTACTCATATTTTATTTCCTTATTTCTTTTTGCGTGAATTTTAAAGAAATTTTACGTTGGTGCTTTGCTTTTACATGAATTTTGAAAAATCACAGACCGCATTCCCCCTTTTTCAATGTAAGTTACGTCTATTTTTGCGCGATTTCATTTGCACGTGTTTTCTGAGGAACATATCTATCATGTAAAACGAGACCCAGGTGTATATAAAAAGTAACTTATCATGGACGAATTCTCGCGAAAACGTTACTTTTCGTGTGATCATCGAAATATTCATGTGATCATCAAAATACTGCTTTACTGCACCCTTAAAAGCAATTTTTAAGGGTTACACATTCATAATGAAACCTTCACAACATTGTTAATAAAGTTACAACATAATAGTAGGTTAGAGAACTTGAAAAAAAACCTTTGTAATGAAATTTTACATAATTACAACAGGCTAAAATCCTCACATTCTCACATGAAAGTATAGAGAAAATAGACATTCTAACATTACGATAAAGTTAATAACACAGCCAACTATGGCAGCCAATAAGGCATTTGTCTGTGCTTTTAGCATAGAAAAAAGCCAGACTGGATAGCTGGCAGGGGACTCTTCCTGTGTTTTATCATAGAAAGAAGCCTCTTAAGTTGGATGTAGGCCACTGAAACTGTATATTTCTAGGAATTGACCTAGAAATAGTGCCATCATGATAGAATAGAAAACAACCAATGGTACTTTCTTAATATTTTACAAGGCTATACTTTAAATAAAACCATGACATATATATATATATATATATATATATGTCATGGTTTTATTTAAAGTATACGGATGAACCCGCAAAATATGTATTTTATATATATATATTGAAAGATCTTCATAGACTTATAGATGTGTAAATATTGAAATATAAAAGATTTGCCTACATTATCTTCTTATAATTTCAAGAACAATGTAAGGCAGGCACTAATCAATTAAAACTGGAAATACACACTGAAACCACATGATCTAATACTATTTGTAATAAATCAATAATAGTATATTATAAATACTAAACTTTTAGAGGTAATTAAAGGTGATTTGAACACAGACTTTCAAGCATTCTCCAACTATCCACTCCACCTTATAAAACCAATACACATCCACACATGTGAAAAAGATAAATGATCTCCAAATATATGTATTTTATGCTGAACCAGCACTTATCATTTGGTCCAGAACAACATCTTCCACACATATACACAATCAGTGCACAGTTTATATTAAGATAGTAAACTTTAATGGACAAGCTGAAGAGTTGGAGTATGGAGAAGATTGAAGTCTGTCCATTAAAGTTTGAAGATTTGCCATCTTAGTATAAACAGTGCAGTGATTGTGTGTGTGTGAGATGATAATTTGGACCATGCTGGTTCAGTGCAGAATATGTATATTGAAGATCATTTATCTTTTTCACATGCTTGTGGTTATGTGTATAGGTTATGTAAAAAGGAGTGGATAGCTGAAGGAAGCTTGAAAGTCTGTGTTTAAATCTCTTTTAATAATATTTGTCTGATTTGTATTAAGCCAAAAATGAAATTGTTTTATATGTGTGAAAATTAAAAAAACTTATGTCTGTTTTATAACTTCTATATTTCCGGTAGGATATTATGTAAAACCCATTTAAATACCTTTTATAAATAGAAAAGGGGACTGAGATGTCAAGGACTCCATATGCTACAACTACACTGCTGCTTTTAACGAGTTAAAGAATTAGCATAATTTATCATAGCAAAGTAATTATTACAAATAAGTTCCCATTATTGTTTTAGCTAATCTATTGTATGGAAATAAGACATGGACACTACATCAGCACAATATAAAGGTATTATTTTTTTTAATTTATTTATGGATACTCCATATCATTTCAAAAATACAATGACAAGATCATAAAACTAATAAATGGGTTCTTCAACTTGCTGGATATGGTTCTATTGAGTCCACTATTGTAAAATCACATCTTAATTGGGTTGGATATGTAAAACAAATGATCAATGTAAGACTTCCTAAAAAAGTATTTTTGGTGAACTTGAGCATGGTTTTGTGAAAAAGTAGACCTATTTACATTATAATGACTATCTCAAAGGCATTCTAAAGAAATAATATCAATTGTTTTCCATTGGAAAGTATTTCAGAGAGAAACTTTTTTGGCTGAAGAAGTTAAAAAATAACAGAATAAAATAATTATGTAAATAGAAGAATAGACTAGCATGTTTTGTATGTGGACTTGGGGGGGGGGGGGGCTAAGTTCATTTACAAGTAGCTATTAGTTTTTTGTTTTTTTATATGTCAAAGCATTGACCGGGAAACGAACTCGTGCCGGCTGCTTGGTAGGCAGCTATGCTAACCACTAGGCCACCAACGCTTGACAAGCAGCTATTTGTTATTTAATAAAATTACACTAAAAGTGATTTCTCTTTTGGTGATAACGATAAATACTATTATTAGATAGCATGCACTATCATTTTTAATAAGTTGTTGCCTGGTTACATTGCAACCGAAAATTTATCTACATTACCATACAGAAAATCCTAATAAACATGAATATTTATATATACATACAAAGTCTGATTAAACAATCACAATAATGATTCACAAATTAATCTCACAGAACCATTTTAATGAGTTTATAAATAGTGCTTACTTTCTCATATCAACGTTATTAATTTACCAAATAGACACAATATAACCACTTTTATATAATAACCTCTCATATATGATGGATAAATCAATCATCAACATTTGACACTGTTATTTTGATTAATAATTTACAAAAATCATTGCTAATATAACGTTTGATCTCTTAAATACTGACAATTGATTTATTCATCATATATAAAATTAATGGTTAGATAAGTCTAACATTTGTTTAAACTGTTAACTTAGCATTGATTTGGAAAAATGAGCAATTATTCTATAGCTTTCTAAGCTTAAGCTATGAATTGTTATTAAGGTAATGTATTAGAACTTAATTGTTCATGTATAATACTATATATTATCATTACTATTTATTTAATAGTTGTAATTTATTTATGCAATTATTTACTGGTTTATTAAAAGTATTTGAATTTATATGTATATATTACATTGTACTTAAATATTTATTTATACTTAAAATTAAAAAAAATATTTATTCATAAACAAAGATTTATTTAATGTTGTCAACTTTTATTTTATCAAAATTATTCAAAAATTATTCTTCTGGTTAAATCAAGTGGTTGGTAGGAAAAAGTTGTAGATTGTATATCAGAAATAAATTTCATCCATCAACCATTATCAATCCACTGCAGGATGAAGATCTCTCCAAGTTTCAATCCATCTTCTCCAATTTTTAGCTTCTCTTCTCCACATTACCCCTGCACACTTTCTTATTTCATCCATCCATCTCACATGTGGTCTCTTTCTGGGTCTTTTACAATCTCTTGGAATTCGGTTTAAGATTTCAATTGTCCATCTATTATCATCTCTTCTAGCAATATATCTAGCCCAACTCCATTTTAGTCTTTTAATTTTTTCAATGAGGTCAGTAACACCTGTTTGTTCTCTTACCCATATATTGCATTTTTGGTCTTTTCTTGTTACTCCCAACATGCATCTCTCCATACTTCTTTGAGTGGTCTGAAGTATCTGTAATGCTCTTCTATTAAGTATCCAAGTCTCAGCTCTTCTATTAAGTATCCAAGTCTCAGATCCATTGTATAATAAATTTAGAAGATCTGAAGTATTAACAAAATTTAATTTAAAAAAGAAAAAAAAACCTTCATTTGCTGATTAATCATATTCAATAGCAATTAAATTTGTAAAAACTTTTTGAAAACTCATGCAAAAAACAAACCTGAAGTTCTGGATTCAAGATATATTACCTTCTTCAATCGCACTTTTATTCTCAAAATAACAGCTCTTAGATCATTTTATTCATTCACTTTGCTTTGTCACCTGCATTTGATGCCCTAGAATTACAGAGTATTTTTTTAGAAATAACTTGGTCCTCTCTCATCAAATGTCAAATATTATTTCACTGCATTCTGTCCTTTCTATCCGAGTTTCTGAGAAACCATATACTATTTTTAATGAACACCAAGTTAAATATTTGGCCATAAACCCTTTGTTTTTAAACTCGTTTGTGTATTGCACTCAGAAGTTTAATCAAGAATAACTTTTTTGATACCTCCTGCTAATACTGATAGCTATTCTGTTTTAAAAAATATTTGCGTTGGGATAATCATCAATTCTGTTTCTCACTGAAAACAAGCTTTTATCACTTTTAGGAACCTGGGCCTTGGTTGCTCTACTCTGTAGAGACATCTCCTTCAGCAATATTCAAATATTTATATTTACATTTTATTAAAATTTTTGACTTTGCTATTCTTATAAATTTTTAACTCTTATTTAAATTCTTTCAACTTTTTTTAATAGAAATCATTTGAGTCTTCGTTGCAATATTTCTAAATTAAGGTTGTTTTAATATCTCAAATTCGGTAATCTTTATATACATCATTCGCGACCAATTTCAATAAAACCCAATGATTTAAACCTATTAAAAAGATCTTAAGTTGATTTTTACTAACTGTAAAAGATATGTATCATTAATTCTTCTTCCTGAGAGACATTCTGAGAAGATTATCTCAAAATGTTGCATCATTTATGCAATCAAATCTCTCGAATGCGTTAGTTATTAAATAATAAATGGTTGACGTAATAAAAAGCTTTCATAAGCAATTTGAAAAATAAAAAGACTGATTTTTTTTTCATTTTCAGATATACTATATACTTTAGAGAGAGGGGGAGAGGGAAAGGAGGAAGGAAGGGAGGGATAGAGAGAGAGAAAGAGAAAAGAAATACTTAACCCTTTTTTCACCTTAATATATGTAAAATGATAAAAGATACAAGACTACATTTAAAAAGACAGAAAAAGAAGAATATATAAAAATAAATAAAAAAATGGCTTCCATTTCTATTGATCATATAATGAACAGTTAGTAATATCATAAAAAGAATCTCTGTGGAAAAGAAATTGAGTCTTTTGCCCTAAAATAAATTACTAGTGAATGGTACTATTGATAATAAATCCAAATGAAACTTATTTAATATTTAATGCATTACTTCACTGATAAAAAAAATGATATATCCTTGCAGGTCATGTATTTCAAACTCAACCAATCTTGTCAAATGCCACGAGATAAGACTAATATCTTATTGAATATTGCAATTTCATTTTTATTCAAATATCACTAAAGCATTCTATTTGATTTTATCGTTTGTTGCTTTATTTTGATAAAGCCATTTTATACTTATGCTTACATACCTATATATATATATATATATATATATATATGTGTGTGTGTGCATGCATGTGTGAAAAACAAGTGAACCTGTTTTGTACCAGTATCTCCACCCACAAAGAAACTTCTATTGCTTGCAGAAAATGCCAATAATCTACTGAAATCCTGTTTTATAGTCTTCAATAATGTTATTCGATTAAATTTGAGAAGATGAAAAATATCACTACTTCTCACTCTTGGCAATTATTTGCATCATTTAAGATTTTATATTACATGGGAAAAAGTCTGGAAAGATCTTAATAGGAATCTGTTAAAGCTATATATAGTGACAGTTAAAAACTCCATTATTCATTTCATGTATGGAACTTTGCGTTAATTTTAAATCCAGGTACCTGGAAAAGATTACTCATAACAATATATTAATATCAAATGTTCTGTCATTATTCATCTTCTATCTTACTGGTGTTTGGAGGTAGGAATAAATCTGATGCTTCTACTGTTTGGATCTGATAAAAATTTGATCTTACAAAATCAAAAAATAGTATTACACACAGAAGCTATTAAAGCTTCATTCTTGTCCTTTTAGAAGTCATTTGTAACATAAGCTTATTAAATTAAGTCACATGATATATGATTTGATTTTTTTGCAATTATTGTTATTGATCTTAAGGCTTTGGTAATTTTATATTTCTAAAGCTATCAATATATGATGTATCTGAACTTAGTTCAGCTCCCATATGGCTATTTTAGTTAGATAGCTGAATTTAAAGACATATGGATGTCTGAAATTTTCAGATTTTCTATTTAATTGTTAACCATTCGATAAAGTACTGGACTTGACTTCATATTATAAGTGTAGTGCTTGGATATCCTAGTGCCTCACTGATGAAAACCATAGCTAGAAACCGGTCAGAGAATAGAGGTATTCTGAAAAGCTTATTAAGAGCTATTTGCATGCTCATTATATAGCATTTGTAATCCAAGCTTATTAAATTAAGTCATGTGATAGATGACTTGATTTCCTTGCAATATATATATATATGAATGTGTGTGTGCTTTCACAGTTATATGATGTAAATAAAGTAGTTATGGGGTTAAACTGTATGTTATTTTTTGATTACTCCCCAACATTTCAATGATATAGAATCCACCATTGTCAAGGTTACCTTTTCAACGAATAACTATTAGATCCCAAATAGTATGAGGTAAAGAATGAGAGCGAGCACGAAATAGTTGAGCATTCAGAATACGCAGATTAACAAAATGTTTATTTTCTTCAGTTTCACCATTAATTACTTGATAATACTAAAATACTTGCTAATTTGGAAAAGTATGTTTTGAGAATCACCAGGGAGTCGATTGAAATATTAAAAAGACCAACTGGTGCAAATAGAATTGATTAAGTAAGATGTATTCCAGCCTTATGGAGACCACTCATTTTCTCTTTTTTATATAATATAAACTTGAAATCAATTAATGGTGAAACTAAAGAAAATAATCTTAATCCACATATATTCTGAATGCTCAAGTACTTTATGCTCAATCTCATTGCCATTCGAGATCTAATGATTTTTTTTTGAAAAGGTAACCTTGGCAATGGTGGACGCTACTTTGTTAAAACGTTGGGAAATAATCAAAAATAGCACATGGTTTAATTAACCCAAAACTAATAAAATGTTATTATCTGTAGCCTATGACAATTTTCGTTTTAATATATATATAATGGGAAATCGTGTAACGTTAAATACTAGTTTAAGTAAAATTCTCTCACAATCATGGTTTTGTCTATTAACAAATAGACTTCTCAAGTAAAAATCACCTAGATACAAAACACACACATATATATAAAACAGAAATAACCTTCCTATAAATTATTTCAAAAATCACCCATCTTTAATAATAAAAAAAGTTTTCGTAAAGCCGCAGATTCAAAAAGATTTATCATCAGTTTCTTTAAGCCTTTTGTTTAATTCATTTCCCCCCATAAAATATAATATCTGCATTGTCAAACAGAATTTTATGACCTATATTCAGTTCATAAATATACAAAGCTCTACTCCTATAAAATTTAATTCTTTCATTAAGATTTAATTTACTTTGATCTATACAAATTTTATAACAACTGCTTTGAACTATTTAAGATCTTTAATGCAAATACCATCCAATAAATGACTATTTTTTATAAACCAATTTACAAATTAAAGATTTAAATAGTAAAGAAATAAACTCTTTATTCTCACTAACACAAATTTTTAATAATATAAGGCTTATAAATATTTTTATTAAATGTAATATCCTAATATATTCAGAATAACAACCCTATTCAATATAATCAAAAGCAAATTGACTTCTTTGAATATAAGTATTACTTTCAAAATTATTAAGCCTTTTATTCTTATAAAAAAGGATTTTAAGAAATTTTTTTATGAATAAAAAGTTGATAACCGTCAGTTTTTATCATACTTTTTACATTTTTATGTTTAATAAAACGACTACAAACTGAAGTATTATCAATTCTATCAATACTTAAATCTAGTCAAAAATATCCAATATTAGAATTAAAAGCATTCACTCTATCAAAAAAACCTTCGATTTATTTATCTTTTCGACATGTGTGTGATCAAGTGTATCAGCGGTATGAGATAACATGGATGGTTGAGGGTAGTGTGAAAGTCTGAATTCAAACCCCCTAATTCAAACTCCTATATATTACATATATAAATGCAGTTATGAAAAAACCGGTACTGTAAAAAAAAGTTCATATTTCAATTTATTTTTTAAAATAATAAACATATAATCATTACTATATCCAATAAGTAATTTTAAAGAAACAAGAATGATTAATAGCCTTTGGCAGGATGGCTCAGTTGGTTAGAGCATTACCTTAAAATTCAATAATCAAGAATCTAAGGACCCAGGTTTCAATTCCATGCTAGTACTGTCACTGGTTAGGCCAGCAATACCTGAAAAAGAGGGGAGAAAAATACCCCTCGAAACGTGGATATACTAACCTGTTTGCTGTGATATTACTAACAGATGAATATATTGGGAATATTTAAATAAAAATTAAACTTTTCTAAAGACATTCTTCACACATATTAGATGATGGAAATAGCCCAATATAAAAATACAGCTAGAACACCATTATCAAAAGTTGAATGTATTTGGAATATTTAAATAAAAATTAAACTTTTCTAAAGCCATTCAACACACATATTAGATGATGGAAATAATCCAATATAAAATTACAGCTAGAACACCATCATCAAAAACCTTCAGGAAAACATTAATAGCATTACTTTCTAAAACATCAATATAGATGGAAACCTTTAAAGAAGCAATAATGTAATTAATAACTTGTCCTTCTGTTAATCATATAAAACATATTATTACTGTAACGGTCAGAAACATGTGATTCATTAACTTAGTGCAGAATTCGACCACCACACAGAACTGCAGCACCATCTAGGTAGCGAAGCCACCCATAGTACTGAGTTCAAACATAGTTTATTGGTTCCACAATACAATCTACAAAACAATGCATCTGATGCTACATTATTAAATACTTCTTTAAATGCGGTGGTCAGGGAGATGCAAGAGAATCAAGAATTTTATTTCAAGTTAGCCAATAATAACATTAATATTAAACATTTATATTTTACAGAATCAAGAAAGTATTATATTCAATGGGTATCAAATAAATAAAGATGGAATGGCAGACGTATAGTTTGAAATTATTTATTTAAAACATTTTATATTAAATCATCTAATTAATAATATTTTATTATATTTAAAATCTCAGTAACGATATTTCTGATACTGTTATACTTTACAAAGATATATATTTTTATATTTAAAATATTTGATATGAAATCATTTAACCAATAATATTTTGTTACATTTAATATCTCAGTAGTGGTATTTCCGATACTGTTATATTTTACAA
This sequence comes from Epiperipatus broadwayi, assembly GCA_028023455.1. NCBI lineage: Eukaryota > Metazoa > Onychophora > Udeonychophora > Euonychophora > Peripatidae > Epiperipatus > Epiperipatus broadwayi. The sequence goes on along the minus strand of JAQFVV010012451.1, from coordinate 3,649,726 downwards.
AAAGATACATTTATGTGGCTGATGTAATCTAGCTACCTAAATCCTCGAGCAAGTATTTTCACGAGCATGCTTTCGGGATTTATATCTTTGCAATGCAAGCGTCTAAAGTAGAATTAATAATAGCAATGGAGTACACATATTTATTTAATTAAATAAGATATTTATAAGTTACTATGGATAGACATTTATTTGAGAGTGAATTATGTCACTAATGTAGAGACAGAGTTATATGTTGAATAATAGAATTAATAAGAAGAAACACGTGGTACGTCTAGAGCGATATAAGGGTGGCAGTATATTGAGACTGCAAAGCCGTGAATGAGTTTATAACAATGGGCTGGCATTTGCCGTAGGCCCAAAAAGATAAGGTGTCACATCAGTATAACCAGGGTCAAGTGGTTCATGCCACGATTACTTCCTGGATGCGTGACAGTCATCAAAGTCCTACAGGAACATTTATTTGTTCGCTTGTGTAGGACAATGGAGATTAATTTCAATCCTATAGAATCCGGAGTATCCAAGGCTTATAATAGGTCATTGTGTCTCCAAAACATAACACATGTATAATCTACAGACTATTCTGTTAAGATTTAAATATATTTAATAACTCGGCCCTACATCATCAACATTTAATAAAGAATGTTTTTGATTCTCAAAGAAATGTGATTTACAGAATTATTACTTAAAAACTTAATAAAATATAAAACAATAGGTAAGCTGGGTAAGTATTAATAACTAATATGTCAGCCATTTGCTAAGTAGTAGACCCCTGCATTACAATAAATGAAGCATTGAATGTGTGTCGATTTATACGAGAATATTAAGTAATTTATAGAAATAAATATTAATGAGGATTTGCAAGACACGCATCCACTGTTTCAAGCAATCATGGATTTATATTTAGAAAATTATGGAGATTTCCAAGCTGACCTGCCAGCAGAAGTATATAATGAACTATATTAATAGGTTTCTAGATAAGATGGCAAGGGTTTTGATTAAAAATCTATATTTAAATTTGGCGAGGTCTGATTGGAAATCTTGTGAGCATGCTATAAGTAGATAATAAAAATGTAAAATTTAGAAATACGTACCCAAGAAAAGATAGAATTAGGCAAGCTAGATTATTAAAGAAATTTATATAATAAATTAATAATTAAATTTATAGTTTTACAAATTAGTTTTACAAGTTATATAGAGAATGAGTGAGCTATAGCATGATTATAAATTAGAGTACTCTAGGCCTTTGGGTACAGGTACGTGTTTTATGAGAAGTTTTCAGATTCAGTATTCAGTAGCAAATTGTTCATGATTTCAGAAGTAGCAGTTCTTTCCAGCATTTAGATTATTCATTGATTTTAACAGCAGCAGCAGCTTTCTAGTTGTTTGGGCAGCAGATCTTCTTGGTTGATTTTGTGGAGGACATATGTGAAGGTTCATGGCATACGATGGACCATCTCCAGAAGGAGAATAGTCTGGGCACTTTCTACTCGACCATACTGTGGTAGGTAAATTAATTTATGACTTTTGGAAATCCTCAACTGATCGAGAGCACAGCTAGTTTAACTAAAAGTTCTGAGAAAATTCAAAATGTCCTCCTTTCTTTGATCTTATCTTTTCACTTTTGTTATATTTTATTTTTGGATCCACTCATTTGCCCCGAGTATAATCAATACATTCTTGTAAGTTTAATTTATATAGAAAGCTGCATTTCTATTGTTCAAGTTTATTTTTACATTTACATTTTGTAATTAAAGATTTTAGGGAATTTTTCTTTTTAATTAATCTATTATCTCTCACCGACCGTTACTTTTAAAATTTCAAAGACAAAAGGGAATATACAATTATTTTTACTTTTACTTAAATTATAATCTGATTTCTAAACTTATTATTAAATATGAAATTTAAACACAGCAATAAATAATGAACTTTATAATTTAAAATAAATTGTTAAAATTATATATTTTATATAACTAATTACATCATTTATTTTTATTTATTGCTTTAAATTTTGTTATCAAAACATGTTTTTATGGTGAATTTTACATATATTGATACATTTTTAATATTGCTACACACACAATTCGATACCAAAAAAGCTTAAATTTGGGTAGGATAGAGTGGTGAGTGAGAGACGATAGAAAAAGGTGAAACTTAAGATTCAAATGCGAATCTTACTGTTTCATTTTCCCCTACTTCCTGTGAATAATTAAGAAAGAACAAAAGAGGCAAGGAAAGAAAAAAAATTTTGCTACATCATATAATTTTAAATACGTAAATTTTTTTACAGATATATAGAAAGCAGAGATTACATGAAACAATGAATATTTTATATTCCCGGATCTAGAATTTATAGTTTAATTTAAAATGACCTAATTTGGCCATGTCTGATTAGAAATCTTATGGTAATATTAGTTAAACTGATGATTTATAAAAAAAATTCTTAGAGTAATATTAGTTAAAATAATAATATATATGAAAAAATTTTCCCTATCTAAAGCCCTATTTAACTAATGTAGGTTCCATTCTACCAAATTCATTTTACCAAATTCGTTTTAATATTCTTATATACGTGTAAGGACTGTCCTAAGAGGCTAAAATATTTTTATAACCTCGGGTCAGGTGGATAATATCTATCCCTCATCGTCGATGACTGCAGCCTTGGGTTTTCTAATTTTTGTCTTCTGTCAGGTGGTTCTTTGGCCCAATGGTTAAAATCCATAGTGGTAAGAAATTCAATCTTTCTTTGAGGTCTTTTATTTGACTGCCTGCCATTAATTGTTGGATGGTTAGTGGCATGCTATGCTGGATGGTCCCTATGATGTGTGGATCTGAATGCTTCATTAATGCATTTTTGTATTTTTCTATTGTTTTAGGTTTCCATTTTCACCATATTCACTAGTTGTTGGCAGAGCCTTGTAGATGGTAACTGGCTATCGCTATCTGCTCATCTGATCCTGTCTTATGAAATTGGAAGAACTTTTGTAAGCTCTCTAAGTAGGTTTGAGGGTTTTCCCTTATTTCCACTCTAAAGATTTTAGTGTGGATCATCTTTGCTAAGTAGCTTTGGTGTCCAATAACCATTTTCATGCTTTCTTCCATGACCTTTGGTCCTTCTATTTTTTTGTTCCTGTCCATGCTCATTTCCTTTTCAATTAATGTCTTCATTTGATGGTTCTTGTGGGCCTTCATCTGTTGGAATGAGGTCTATTTTTTGCTCATCATATTTATTTACATTTATTACACTATCTGTCTGCTCTTCTATTATCATAGGTTCATCAGATCTTTCTAACTTCCTTTCATTTTCCATGTCTTGAATCTCTTCTTCATTTTTACTGACTTGGGTAATTCTATATTCCTTTGCTATCATTTCTAGGTCTCTTAAGACATATTTTTGAATTTCCTGATAATCCCTATTCCTTATCTTTTCTTCTTCCTGTCTCTTTTTTGATTCTTCATCTCTTCTTCTCACTTCCTCCTCATATATTTTCCTCATTTCTTCCCTATTCTGTATTAGTATTTCAAGGAACTTTAGATTAAAGTCCATTGATCCTCCAAAAGCTTTATATAAATTTACTTGCTCTATTCTGTAATTTTGTGCTTCCATTTTCTTAATATTATTTATTTATTTTATTTATTACTAGCATTAGACTATCTCCCTCCGGTATCTTGGTCCTATCACACTCTTTCACTGCCCTCACCTACTCTACATTGCCCTATCTCTATATTTTCTATATTGCTGTGCTTAACATATATATTATAATAAAATACTGCTAACACATATAATAAGCCACTGCTGTCTATGATATATATAATAGTACTTTAATACAATATTTACTGCTACTGCTTTCTCACTTAGTGACTAATCACTTTTTCTTTGATATATATATATATATAATAACAAAAAAAACATTTCACTAGATCCGAGTATTTTCGTTCCTTCTTTAATTACACATACATGCCTGCTTTCTCTAAATTTATTATTATACCTACTGTCCCTTCATTCATTTGACTCACATTATTTCACTCAATTTATTTTTCTCATTATTTTTATCAAAAACAAGCTTGTATATAAAAAATAATTAGCTAACTCAGGTGACAAACGCTAAAAGAAATTTATATGCGTTATATTTCTGCTCAGGTGTATGGGTTTTGAAATCGATGCCTCAAGTTGTTAGCGCCAAATGCTAAAAAAATTTTTTACTATGTAACGATCAGAAACATGTGATTCATTAACAAGTGCAGAATTTGACCACCACACAGAACTGCAGCACCATCTAGGTAGCAAAGCCACCCATAGTACTGAGTTCGAACATAATTTATCGGTTCCACAATACAATCTGTGAAACAATGCATCTGATGCTACATTAGTAAATACTTCTTTAGGCACGGTGGTCAGGGAGATGCAAGAGAATCAAGAATTTTATTTCGAGTTAGCCAGTAATAACATTAATATTAAACATTTATATTTTACAGAATCGAGGAAATATTATATTGAATGGGTATCGAATAAATAAAGATGGAATGGCAGATGTATAGTTTGAAATTATTTATTTAAAACATTTTATATTAAATCATCTAATTAATAATATTTTATTATATTTAAAATCTCTGTAACGGTATTTCTGATACTGTTATACTTTACAACGATATATATTTTTATATTTAAAATATTTGATACAAAATTATTTAACCAATAATATTTTGTTACATTTAATATCTCAGTAGCGGTATTTCCGATACTGTTATATTTTACAAAAAGACACATTTATGTGGCTGATGTAATCTAGCTACCTAAATTCTCGAGCATGCCTTTGGGATTTATATCTTTGCAATGCAAGCGTCTAAAGTAGAATTAATAATAGTAATGGTAGACACATATTTATTTAATTAAATAAGATATTTATAAGTTACTATGGATAAACATTTATTTGAGAGTGAATTATGTCACTAATGCAGAGATGGAGTTATATGTTGAATAATAGAATTAATAAGAAGAAACACGTGGTATGTCTAGAAAGGCAATATAAGGGTGGCAGTATATTGAGACTGTGAAGCCGTGAAGGAGTTTATAACAATGGGCTGGCATTTGCCATAAGCTCAAAGAGATAAGGTGTCACATAAGCATAACCAGGGGCAAGTGGTTCATGCCACGATTACTTCCTGAATGCGTGACAGTTGGCAAGTCTTACGGGAACATTTATTTGTCCGCTTGTGTAGGACAATAGGGATTAATTTCAGTCCTATAGAATCCGGAGTATCCAAGGCTTATAATAGGTCATCGCGTCTCCAAAACATAACACATGTATAATCTACAGACTATTCTGTTAAGATTTAAATATATTTAATAACTCGGCCCTACATCATCAACATTTAATAAAGAATATTTTTGACTCTCAAAGAAATGTGATTTATGGAATTATTACTTAAAAACTTAATAAAATATAAAACAATAGGTAAGCTGGGTAAGTATTAATAACTAATATGTCAGCCATTTGCTAAGTAGTAGACCCCTGCATTACAATAAATGAAGCATTGAATGCATGTCGAATTATACGAGAATATTAAGTAATTTATAGAAATAAATATTAATGAGGATTTGCAAGACACGCATCCACTGTTTCAAGCAGTCATGGATTTATATTTAGAAAATTATGGAGATTTCCAAGCTGACCTGCCAACAGAAGTATATTACGAACTATATTAATAAGTTGCTAGATAAGATGGCAACTGTTTTGATTAAAAATCTATATTTAAATTTGGTGAGGTCCGATCGGAAATCTTGTGAGCATGCTATAAGTAGATAATAAAAATGTAAAATTTAGAAATACGTACCCAAGAAAAGATAGAATTAGGCAAGCTAGATTATTAAAGAAATTTATATAATAAATTAATAATTAAATTCATAGTTTTACAAATTGGTTTTACAAGTTATATAGAGAATGAGTGAGCTATAGCATGATTATAAATTAGAGTACTCTAGGCCTTTGGGTACAGGTACCTGTTTTATGAGAAGTTTTCAGATTCAGTATTCAGTAGCAAATTGTTCATGATTTCAGAAGTAGCAGTTCTTTCCAGCATTTAGATTATTCATTGATTTTAACAGCAGCAGCAGCTTTCTTCTTGTTTGGGCAGCAGATCTTCTTGGTTGATTTTGTGGAGAGCATATGTGAAGCTTTACTGCATATGATAGACCATCTCTGGAAGGAGGATAGTCTGGGTGCTTTCTACTTGACCATACTGTGGTAGGTAAATTAATTTATGACTTTTCGAGACTCTCAACTGATCGAGAGCACAGCTACAGTTTAACTAAAAGTTCTGAGAAAATTCAAAATGTACTCCTTTCTTTGATCTTATCTTTTCACTTTTGTTATATTTTATTTTTGGATCCACTCATTTGCCCGAGGATAATCAATACATTCTTGTAAGTTTAATTTATATAGAAAGATGCATTTCTATTGTTCAAGTTTATTTTTACATTTACATTTTGTAATTAAAGATTTTAGGGAATTTTTCTTTTTAATTAATCTATTATCTCTCACCGACCGTTACTTTTAAAATTTCAAAGACAAAAGGGAATATACAATTATTTTTACTTTTACTTAAATTATAATCTGATTTCTAAACTTATTATTAAATATGAAATTTAAACACAGCAATAAATAATGAACTTTATAATTTAAAATAAATTGTTAAAATTATATATTTTATATAACTAATTACATCATTTATTTTTATTTATTGCTTTAAATTTTGTTATCAAAACGTGTGTTTTTACGGTGAATTTTACATATATTGATACATTTTTAATATTGCTACACACACAATTCGATACCAAAAAAGTTTAAATTTGGGTAGGATAGAGTGGTGAGTGAGAGACGATAGAAAAAGGTGAAACTTAAGATTCGAATGCGAATCTTACTGTTTCATTACATGTAAAATTCATTGAATATTCTAATAATAAAAGCAAATTATGAATAACTTTGATTTTTCTACTGAGAATTCATAAGCATTTTGAGCACCAAAATGGTAGTTGTACTAATGATCAATGGATCTTGATCATCAAAGGCTGCATTAAATATCTCAGGATATTAAAAATAACATTTATCATTTATAAAACAAAAATGACTTGGACTGCAATGGTAAGATGGCAAAGTTAGATATCCTCAGTGGTAGCTATTAGTTTTTTACAAGAGAATTTATATAGAAAGAGAATACTTGAATAATGACCAATGTTAAAGTAGAGAATATCCTTTCAGAGTCCAAAGAATAACTTCATGTAATTCATTAACAGGAAAAGTATATCAAATAATATTGAATCCTGTAGTTTAATGGAGGCTCAAGGATTTATTTTCTAATGTACTGAAGATATAGTTCAATTTATGATATCCAAACCTACTTAAAAATTAAACTATGTTACACCATTGTTTATAAATTTTAGATACCATGCAAGAAAATACATTAAGAATCTTCTATCCTTTTAAAGATTATGATCTACAAAAAAATTTAAAGATTATCTTATTCAGAATCTTTATAAGTTTTTTAATAAAAATTTATTATCATTATCCTCAAAAAAATTTGATCTTATGTTTGTGGTGTAGTTTAACTACTCTAGACTTTTGAATACAGGAAAAAAGATATTTTATTGACACGTATCAATTAAAAATGTATTAACACACAGTATCAACCCAAAAATAAAAATTATAAAATAATTAATTATTCCTGGATAAATGGACCAAAGCAAGAATATTATCTTCTCTTCCATCTATCAGTTTCATAAATATATTATTATTATTATTATTATTATTATTATTATTATTATTATTATTATTATTATTATTATTATTATTATTATTATTATTATTATTATTATTATTATTATTATTATTATTATTATTATTATTATTATTATTATTATTATTATTATTATTATTATTATTATTATTATTATTATTATTATTATTATTATTATTATTATTATTATTATTATTATTATTATTATTATTATTATTATTATTATTATTATTATTATTATTATTATTGTTATTGTTATTATTATTATTATTATTGTTATTATTGTTATTATTATTACTATTATTACTATTATTATTATTATTATTATTATTATTATTATTATTATTATTATTATTATTATTATTATTATTATTATTATTATTATAGTTGCAAGGAACAAAATATTTTTACTAGTTCATTAATGTTGAAGAGTGAAACAAACCGCAAACTTTGTTTGATATGTTATAGGATGGTTTTCTCTAATAAAGGATCACAAAAAGTTTGATTACTGATTTTTCATTAAAAGAAATAATGGTGTGCAAATAAATTAATACTTTAGAAGAGTTTATTTCCAAATTTATAAATGTGTTTAATGGAACATCATTTATGTTATAGCATCGATTTGAACTAACTGAATTCAGATTTGGTATTTTCAATGAAGGTGGCAGCATCATCAGAAATCCATGGGAATCATCTTAAGTAATCAGAGAAATTGCTTGGATAAATGGGAGAAAAAACTGATAAATCAAGCAAAGAAAAGAAAGTGATTGATAAAGAAATTAACAGTGTTTTTATATAATAAACATGATGTAGTTAGAATTGGATCAAATGGAGTGGTGTTAACTTGTAGTAACAATATGTTATGTGTTATTAAAGGAGTGTTCGATTACTTAGAAAAAATACAAAGAGAAGTAGGAAGATGTGCATTAGATGCAGATGTGTAGATGACAAAGGAGACAATTCAGAGAGAAATGGGATGGTCAAGTTTTTATATGAGAAATGCAAAAAGCAAAATGAAAATGTTCATCAAGTTGCAATTTATGTATAATGGAAAAATAACCAAAATAGTATCAAATAGGGTTATGATTAAAGAACAGAAAACAAGATGGGTGAGAAAGGTAGTATGGAATGTGGAAGATTTAGATAAAGAATTCATGTCAGTATACTTATACAAAAGGTAGAATGATTGTGTTAAGAGAATTGTTGAGTGTTATAATGGCAAGGAATGGGATAGCAGAATAGAAGCATTAATAAAAAATGGGTAAATGGGCAGATGGAGAACTAGTATGGAGAGTAAAAAGAGTTTAAATATATATTGAAGTAAAAAGAATATTGATTGTGAGTTAATTTATGATAATAACAAGGAAAGTAGTTTACTGTTTAAGGCTTGAACAGGATTTTTAGCAATAAGGAAATATACACATAAATGAAAAAATATGGGTTAGTTTGCAAGTTATGTAAGAATGGCATAGAAAATATCAGGCATCTGTTAATTGAATGTAAATGTCTGCAAGCAGAAAGGGTACAGATAATGAAGTAGTGGGAGAATAAATGTAAACAAAGTGATTATACAGAAAGTGGGTTCTTGGTTTTTATGCTGGGTTGGGGAAAGATGAGAGGAATTTGGATGTAAAGGTCATAGAGTTGACAAAGATTATGTTGTGGAACTGGGATGGAGCAGGATAAAAAAATATGGAAATGGTGCAAAATGAAAGGGGAAGGTAAGGTGTCTAACAGGTATCTCTGGGCATTGTAACTGAGAGATTCCTGATTCTGAAAAAGGAGAAGCCATAGTGCATCACATCAAAAAACATTTGGATGCTTAATGATTTATTTAGTCTGCCTGTATAAAATTTATATGATTTACTAAAAAATGGTCTGCTCTTATTTTAAGCCAAATAAAAAAATGATGATGATTATATGACCTAAGGCCAGTGATTAATAACTAGTATGAAATGAATTAAGGCAATGCATAAGGGACCCTGTGTTATAGATGGTTTTGATTGTCAAGCATTAAATTAAAAAGTGGTTTTAAAATATTAATGGCTTAATATTTTATTGACAATTAAAAATTATTTGCATGTAATTTTACCTGTAATGATCTTTAAACTGGAATACTCTGCTTTGCATTTTAATAATTTTTTTACATAGGCAATACTCTCCATACAATAGTGCTACTCAGGGCAAGCCAGAATAATCAATGGATTCAGGAAGATTTGTGCATAAAATCCCAATCTAGTATCTATGCATCCAATATCCCTAAACTAGTTTCTAGCTTGTGGCTTTCATCAGTGATGTTTTATGGTTTAATACTTTTTTACTTGAAGAATTTGGTTTTTATTATAATTTTCAGGGCCTCTCCAACAGCATAATAAGTAATAAAATTCATCTAATTATGCAAAAAATAAATCACATAAAAGTAATTTATTTCTTCAGTATTGAAACCAAGTTTCAGGATTTGTAAATTTTTATATATTAAACCTTCGTAGTCCTGTATACTTTTCAAAAACCATAATCATTTAAAATAAAATAGTATTATATTGCATTTCCAAACTCCAGAGGAATATTAGCATCACTGCAAAAATTAAAATATTTTGCTAAATTAAATTTAGATGCGGCCTTCCATCAAATTCCAGTAACAAATAAGGCTGCCGAAATTCTAACACTGACTACTCATGCGGGTCTATTCAAATGCAAATGCCTCCCATTTGGCATAGCGTCCACTCCCAGTATATTCCAAGCAAAAATTGAAACTCTGCTTACTGGATACGAGGGTGTTATCCCTTATTTTGACGACATATTAATTATGGCAAGATCAGGAAATGAATTGCATAGTCATCTAACTACTGTCTGTCAAAGGCTAGAAGAGTTTGGAGTGAAATTAAACATTGAAAAATGTATATGGAAGGCCACTGAATTAAAGTTTTTAGGGCACATAGTTTCTAGCTCTGGGGCAAGGCCATCTCCCGAAAAGGTCAAAGCAGTGTCAGAAGCTAAAAAGCCTAGTAACGTAAAACAATTGCAGGCTTTTTTGGGTTTGGTAAACTATTTTGAGAACTTCCTAGAGGGCAAAGCTCACATAGCCAAACCATTATATGAGCTACTGAAAAAGAATCAGAAATGGAAATGGGAAGCAACACAAGAAAGGGCTTTTCAAATTACCAAAGCTTTACTTGTATCAAACAAATTACTGGTACACTATAATAGCGATCTTGAAATAACACTAATGACTGATGCATCAGAATATGGAGTGGGGGCAGTAATATGTCACCCAGCTCAATCTGGGGAACATCCCATAGCATACGCATTGTGCACTTTGTCCAAAGCTGAAAAAAATTATAGTCAGCTGGACAAGGAAGCACTAGCTATAGTATTTGGAATTCGTAAATTCCACCAGTATCTATATGGTCGTTATTTCAAAATCATGACAGACCACAAACCACTTCTGGAAATTTTAGGCATCAAACAAATTCCGGAACACCTCAGCCTGCACATGTTGAGATTGATTAACATACTCGCCAGGTATGATTACAGTCTGGAATATAGAAAGGAAAAGAATATTGGTCACGCCGATGCGTTATCCCAAATGTCTGACAACTCAGAGAATACAACAAGTGAAATAGAAATCAATTACATTGACATGCTTCAAACCAGACTCTTAATAGCCAAAAAGTAGCAGCATGGACTAATGAAGATGCTGGCTACAAATGGCTGATGGAAAAAATTAGAAGAGGCTGGCCAGCACAGCATCCTCCGTTTTTGCACATAGAGCTATGGAAAGTCGTGAAAAATTATCAATATGTAAAGGTTGCATTCTTAAAGGTGACAAGTCCTAATACCAAAAATAGGTAGATCGCACATACTAAATTTATTACATGAAGGTCATCCAGGCATTGTCAGGGCAAAAGCGTTAGCTCGTAGTTATGTATGGTGGCCAAGAATCAGCACTGATATAGAAACATTCATAAAAAAATGTTCTAGCTGTCAGTCATGTGCAAAAGCACCTCCAGTGAAATATGAAGCATGGAAAGAAGCAGAGAAACCTTGGCAGAGAATTCACATTGACCACTGCGGTCCAATCCATGGACAATTTTTTCTGGTAGTGGTCGATGCCTACTCAGGATGGTCAGAAATATAAACCAGTGAAAAACACAAGTTCAGATGAGACACTGGACAAGCTCATGGAAATTTTTTCATACCATGGGCTACCGGAAACCCTCATATCTGATAATGGAACCGGTTTCACGTGTGAAAAATTTGCCGAATTTATGCAGGAATTGGGGATTAAACACATCCTTACCCCCCTACCACCCCAATCAAATGGACTGACTGAGAAAGTGGTAAAAAGCTTAAAGTCATCCATGAATAAATTGGGAAAAGGAAGACTCCAAGAGGCAGTTTTTATGGTGTTGCTATATCAGCATTCCACACCCACAGCTAAAATGGGCAGATCACCTGCAGAAAAATACTTAGGCCGGAAATTATGTACAAAGCTCTCAGCAATAATGCCATCAAAAGAGCATCAAATGCCAATTATGACAAACAACAAATTTTCACCTGATGAATGAGTCTGGGTGAAAAATAATTTAAATAAATCATGGACTCAGGCATATGTGGTATGCCATTTAAGTAAACAAGTAGTTGCTATCCATATGGCAGATGGCAAACAATTGTGTAAGCACATTAACCAACTGCGCAAGAGTGCAATAACAGAACGTACTCCGCAATTGTTTAAAAGTAATGACAAAGAAAATGATACTCACTATGAAACTAAAAGTGAAACAGAAATCATTATTGCTGACAAAGAAAGTCAAAATAGTGAAGAAAATGAAATAGTCACAGATGGTGAAATTAAATCACCCCCATGCACAAAGAGGAGAACAAAAATTCTCCTCCACCTGCACGATTATGTATTAAGTTCAGAGAAGAAGAAATGAAAAAAAAAATCTTGTTTTTAAAAAGTACGTCGCTGAACTTGGGGGAGGCGTGCTATGTGTGTGTATTCACATATACACGTAATAATAATAACTCTATTAACTCCATGTATGTGTGTGTATTAACAGATAACACAATAATAATGTAACTATTACAAATGAATACAAGTATGTGTGTGTATGCTTATTAACAGATACACGCAATAATAATGTAACTATTACAAATATTCAAGTATGTGCGTGTATGCTAAAAGCATCACAATAACAATTAAGGTTGGTCAGAGATAACCAAACTGACCACTTTGTACCTTGTGTCATGGGATGACCAATGGAAATAGAGAGTGTTAATCCAGGATGGCAGGAACAAACAAGGTCAGACTTGCTAAGTGAAGTTGAGGGATGGATGCGTTTTCCTGAGTGCACAGACACTACTTCACTTTCAGCTCGTCTTACGGAGAGGTCTACCTCCGAACGTACTAAGGTAGACCTAGGGACCATTACAGGTTGTATAGACTTTAATATTATTTATTGTAAGCCTGCGGGCCTTTAAGACTAGAGTTGTATAATAATGTATTAGTCAATTTATCTTTGTAATAATTGTATTACATATTGATCCTTGTATATGTATTTATGTATATAAAACTATTAACTCCACTACTGTGTTCGTGTGCTTAATTATATAATTACTTGTCACTGTTAAGTGCGATAAATCTCACTCGAACCTCGACCATATGTATATCTGACTAGTACTGGATATTGCAGATTGCTTAATTTAAGTTAGTATTAATACATTATTTTCTTTTATTCATCTCTCTTTCTGTACAAAACATATTTTATGATCGCTTATCATTAGCAAATGCTATTTATTTAGAGTTTATGATCAGACATGTTGAAATCTAGATTAACATCTCAGTTTTTAAGACAACAATGTGTTACTGCACATAATGACAAAATTTCTAAGGCTGATCCTGATGAGTTTATATACGTATTGTAATTTAAATTCTGTGTTTTAAATTAAAACTTATTTTATTATGTATTGATTATAGTAATATAACAAACAAACGATCAATTTAGTGATATAATTTTTTTTATTGTTTGGTCTTCTTGAACAGAAATAATACAAATTTATGATAATTTAAAACATCTCTATTTTGAAATAACGTTCTACCATTTTACTGCAAAATGTATCAATGCTCTACAATTGTGCAAAGATGATTTCAATGAAAACATTAGCAAAAATAGTTCTTTAAAAAGAATTTTTTTAAAAAAAATTATTTTTATGTTTTGACAATTTTATAACAGTTGTAACCATAGACAGATTTAGTAAACTTAAAATAAGGTGGGTCAGCAATATAACATGGCACAGAGAGTTGTGGGTCACGTGAAAGTCTGAGTTCGAATCCCGCATATATTACATATATAAATGGAGGTGTAAGCATGTACAATGTACTTAAAATAATAAATATTACACAAAAATATAACTATTCCAATTAATCTGTTTTTCAGTACTTGCTATTAAGTATTAAAAAGGCCTAGTGGTTAGCATAGCTGCCTTCCAAGCAACTGGCCCGGATTTGCTTCCCGGTCAACGCATTTGACACATGAAAAAAAAAGTATGATAGAAACTTTTAACATGGCAAAAGATAAAAAACATTATTTTTGATGTGTGGTTTTAATTAATTGATAAAATTTATTCAGTATTATCAGTTATTTTTGCTATTTTGTTGTTTTATATATATATGAAAAACAAAAACAAGTTACTCACGTAACCTGCTATCACTTGTTATTTATGTTCAAAAGATGGCGCTTTACCAAAACCACCGAACAAGTGTAAAATTTGTTTACATAAACGAAAAAAGAGTCAGAATTAACTACTTCTTTCATTTGCTCACCCCCAGATCAGCTGATTTCAAGCTGGTTTGCTCTCCTCAGTGAGGGATAGAGTATAGAAACTAGATCTAAACACTGACTCTCAAGTGTTTATGCAAAACGTTTCTATCAGATTGCAAGCGTGAATTTTTCAGACCGGTAAAGTCTTCAAACTCAGCCTAGCAAGCCAGATATTTATATGGGTCTGATCTCAGTTCAGTATCACCATATAATCAAAGTCTCTGCAATATATATCATTGCAAGAAAACTTTAAAGGTACATTTATGAAAAACAAAAACAAGTTACTCACGTAACCTGCTATCACTTGTTATTTATGTTCAAAAGATGGCGCTTTACCAAAACCACCGAACAAGTGTAAAATTTGTTTACATAAACGAAAAAAAAGTCAGAATTAACTACCTCTTTCATTTGCTCACCCCCAGATCAGCTGATTTCAAGCTGGTTTTGGTAAAGCGCCATCTTTTGAACATAAATAACAAGTGATAGCAGGTTACGTGAGTAACTTGTTTTTGTTTTTCATAAATGTACCTTTAAAGTTTTCTTGCAATGATATATATTGCAGAGACTTTGATTATATGGTGATACTGAACTGAGATCAGACCCATATAAATATCTGGCTTGCTAGGCTGAGTTTGAAGACTTTACCGGTCTGAAAAATTCACGCTTGCAATCTGATAGAAACGTTTTGCATAAACACTTGAGAGTCGGTGTTTAGATCTAGTTTCTATACTCTATCCCTCACTGAGGAGAGCAAACCAGCTTGAAATCAGCTGATCTGGGGGTGAGCAAATGAAAGAGGTAGTTAATTCTGACTCTTTTTTCGTTTATGTAAACAAATTTTACACTTGTTCGGTGGTTTTGGTAAAGCGCCATCTTTTGAACATATATATATATATAAAGAGAAGTTTCCACAAGCCTTTATAAATTTAAATGATGGAAATCTAATGGAATATCTCTATGTATTTTTTATAAATAATTTTCCAATTACAATTTAATGAACTGAAGCATCAATGAATAATAAACAATGCTAACTGAAATCATACCATCTATTATTTGTTTGAAATACTTTAAAATAAAAGTAAGGTCACTTTTAACATTTTTTTCAAGCTTATATTAAAATGTAAAGAAAACAGTTGAATATGTTTGAATATTTAATTGTGAAAATATTTAAAAAGTTGTAATATTTTTAATACTCAAACATATATAATATTGTCTGATTTACATTCTAATGTAAACATAAATAAAAAGTTAAAAGTGGATTCGTTTTGACTCTAAGTATTTTAGATAAATATATTTATTAAATGACATAATACCAGTTTGCAATGCTTATGTTTAATTGGTCCTTTATTTTATTGCATTGAGACTGGAAAATTATTTATATAAATATACTGAAATTTTTTATTAACATTCTATCATTTAAAAATATGTGTATTCAAAGAAAGGTATTCAGGTATATAATATAAATATTAAAGAGAGCCTTTTTTGAAATTTTGTTTAGTGTCCCAAAAATTTTACCTATGTTATGAAACAGATCATCATCGTCAACAAACATTATCAATCCACTGCAGAATGAAGGTTTTTCCAAGTTCAATCCATCTTCTCTGATTTCTAGCTCCTCTTCTCACATCAACCCTGCACACTTTCTTATTTCATCCATCCATCTCTCATGGTCTTTTTTGGGTCTTTTACCATCTTTTGGAATAAGATTAAGATTTCAATTGTCCATCTATTATCATCTCTTCTAGAAATATGTCCAATCCAACTCCATTTTAGTTTTTAATTCTTTCAACAATGTCAGTAACACCTGTTTGTTCTCTTACCCATGTATTGCATTTTCAATCTTTTCTTAACCTTCCTAACATGCATCTCTCCATACTTCTGCTTTTGGAAGAGAACTGTAGTGAAAAAATATTGCATATAGAAGACTAATACCAATTGCATTTGATTGAAATAAAGTGAAAAAGAATCATAAGTAAAAGGATATTTGCAAAAACATATACACATTGGATGATAACGTTAAAGAAACATTTTGAAGATAAAAATACATTACATTAATTGAATGGTTTATTATGAGATAAAGATTGAAGGGTAAATTATTTCCCACCAAACACATGAAAAACACAGGAATAATTTCAAGTGATATAAGCATTTGTTTGGCAATCAGCTTTCAATATCTTAATCCTGATATTATATTAAAGTGGATGAAAGAATTGTGGGTAAAAGATATAATGTAAATTTTATGTAAATTATATTCAAATTTCTGCATATAAGAGTGGCAGTAAAAGACCTTGATCTTAAAATATGAACATCAACATGTGATGTTCAAACATCATTCTTCATTGTGTTAAGTCACATTGCCAAATATGCAGAACAATATAAAAATTGTTTGTGATGAAATAAAAACAAATTACTCTGTAGTTGTCTTTAAAATGTATTATTTGAAATATTTTATTAGTAAATTCCTTGGTAATATAAATACCATCTCTCAAGATCATGTGATTATTATGCTTTTACTATAGATAAAATACTTCTAATCTATAATCTTTGCTTTTATGGCTTTTCAAATTTGTGAATTTTTTTAATATCAAGAGTATATTTTCTGTCCTTCATTGTAAATTCAAACCCTAAAAACAGGCAAAACTCTCCGTACAGTAGTGCCACTCAGTGCAAGCTAGAGTAATCAATGGATGCCAGAAGGCTTGTGCATAAAATCCCTATCTAGTGCTTACTCATCCAATATCCCCCAGACTAGTTTTTATCTTGTGGCTTTCATCAGTGAAGAGCCTTGGATCTGAGAGCACTGCTCCTAGATCTTAGAATCTAATGCAACCTTCCAGCAGTCACCTTTTATCTACTTAACTACAAAACTATGAGAATAAAATTGAAAACACAATAATATTTTGAATCTGAGCTCATTAGCTTACTTAGTCATATAGTTATGAGCAAGCATAAGAAATGGTGATCATGTGATATTTAGTGGTTTAAATTCAAACCCTGTTAAAATTTTAAAAAGCAGGAAACTCGTTACACTTAGGCTTATTAATTTATCAATATATTCACTGAATGTTGTTGATATTTTTTTAATTATATTAAAATAACCTTTAAATTTTGTTTGGATGATAAAAGTTTTTAAATAATAAGCATTTGGATTAATGTACTCTACTCATATTAGCATATCTTTATGTTGGTAATAAAATTGTCAACCTTTAAAAAGTTGACATTATGCTTGCATATTAAAAAATTGTTTTTTTCCTAAGACATGGATTATATTAAGTCAATGTTTTGTCTTCATTTTAGTTTATGCTAGACTATTTCCATTAATTAATATTAAATGGTTTTAGAAAAGTTCAAACTTTAATTTAAATTTTTCATATACATTACGTGTTATTACTTACATGTTTGAACTTTATCATATTATCGTTATAGTTAATACTTCTTAAGTTTAAAGTTACAATTTATATTATAATAATTAGTGGTGTAGATTAATGTTTCTGATAATGTTTATCTTTTTTCCTACAATTCTGAATAGATTTTAAGATGAGGATCACACTCATGAAATATCCCCCAAAAAAATTTCCACAGAGGCAAAACTCTTCATATAATAATGCTATTCAATGCAAGCCAGAGTAATCAATGGATGCAATAAGGTTTGTGTATAAAATCCCTATCCTATGATCTAGGTGCAGTACTCTCAGATCCAATGCTTTTCACTGATGAAGGCTACAAGCCAGAAACTAGTCTGGGGATATTGGATGAGTAGCCACTAGATAGGGATTTTATGCACAAACCTTCTTGCATCCATTGATTACTCTGTTTAGCACAGGTGGCACTACTGTATGGAGAGTTTTGCCTCTGTGTTAATAGTTTGTGTAAGCATAAAGAATGCTGATCATGCGATGTTTAGTGATTTTTCTTTTTATGAATTGGAGAAATTTAACAGCGGTGGATTTTTTTTTATTACAATCACTTTGTTGAATTTAATAGGTGGTTACTATTATCATTATTTTCACATTCCTATTAATTATAATGAAAACATTTACTATAGATTTTATTTTTTTTAAAAGGGATTACAGCAACTAAAGTGAAAAATGTGAACTTTTAAATACAAAAAAAAAAAAAATAACAAGCTTAAATAGTCAACTGCAAATCAAAGATTCATTTAACACTTGTATATAAGCAATGAAAAATATTTAATAACCAAGATGGTGAAAAGTTTATGGCTTTCTTTCTTTTATTCTATTCTCCAGCCAATTTACATATCCAATAATGATCAGAGCTCATTATTGGTATAGCTAATTGAATTGGCTATGAAGCAGATATTTAAGAAATATTGTGAGTTATTTGAAATTTTTTTAGTTACTATCCAAAATATACTACACCTTATATATAGCACTATAAAGAGGGTAACTGTACTTCAGTAATACACAAGTAGAGCATGGAGTCAATGCCCATAAGAGTATGATTTCTCTTTCAGTATGATATTAATTATAATATATTATTATGTTCCTTTGCTTATAATCAGTGCGTTTAAACTCATGTTTCCAAATCTGTTAATTTTGAAACCTTTGATCTATATTTTAAAAAAGGTATATTTCCTGACTAATTTAAAGCTACTTACATTGTTTATAATTAGAAGGGGTTTGAACTCAGATTTTCAAACTCCCTACATCTATCCATTCCATCTTATACAACCAATACACATGACCACATACATGTGAAAAAAAGACCTCCAATATATGTATTCAGCGCTGAGTTCAAATCCCTTCTAATTACATCAAGTTCATTATGGACAATATACTTGTATTTAAATATTACATTATGTAATTGAGTAAGAGATTTACTAGCGCATGTGTACCTTCTGTTTAAATTACATCATTTGTATGAATATAAATAATAGAATAGACTTTTAATTACTTGCTGCATGGTAAACGTTTTTAAGTAACCTCTAACAGAGAAATAGTGAATGTGAAAAAATTGCAGGAAGTAATAAGGATCTGAATTTTCCCATTTTTTATTTCATCTTCAAGGTAACTATAAATACTCATTTTACAGACAAACATTTGGTGGTCAATTGAGTTACCTAAGCGAATATGAAAGAAAACTTGAAAAAAAATTTACGCTTTACAAATAATGCATTACCCATCAAACTACAAAGTATATCCTTTATATATTAAAACGCAGTTAATAAAAATATGAGTTTTTCCATATAAATAATATTTTCTTAAAAATTAACTTAACTATATTATATTTAATATTAAAATGTAGATTTGTACAAAGCCTCTAATTAAATATTCTTTATGAAAATTACCTTCCCCCACGGAATAAATAATAATCACCATATAAGACAACTTCTGGATAACGTTTAGCTCGATAACATAACTATCGTAATTTTAACGACTAAATATCTATTTATCAACTTTTTGGCTATCTAGAATATCTATATTCCCATTATCTAAAAATTATAAGCATACCTGAGAATCGTCAACTACCTAAAAAAAAAAATTCCACGATTTATCGATGTTCGAATCTTGTATTATAGACATGGAGAAGATTCTGTTAACTATTATCCACAAGATGCTTTTTAAAGCATATAATGGATATAAAATATAAACGTTTTTGTTTTGTTTTTTATTATATATCTATACTAAAACAAGCATTGTTATAGTTCAAATTCGTGCGCGCTGACTCACACACTTAAAAAAAAAAACCAGTATCCAAATATTTCAATTTGGATTTTTATTTTCAAGAATACATTAATAGATCAAGATTTTGAAATTGCAGCCATGGACGTGACAGAATTATACGGATCGATTAACAGGAAGTGGTCGATTGACATCATTCATAAAGAATTAATAAATAAGCATTGTCCAAATGTGCGCATGAACTTTATATTAGCTTTCCTTAATTGGTTAGACAATAACATTTTTACAACTTTTGAGGGTGGATGGTATGATATGAGAGATGGTTGGCCGATGGGTCTTCCCTTAAGTGGAGTAATTTCGAGCATATTTTTAAACTTTTTTGAAAAACAAATCATTTCTAAATACATCTCTAACACTGCTGGACTAATTTACATGCGCGTTATGTAGACGATGTGTTTATGGCAGCTCCAAAAGATGTAATCACCAACATTAAAATGAATTACAACTGCAAACTAAATTGATTATAAACACCACTTGGGAAAACGAATGGCATAAGCTAAAATATTTGGATTTGCTGGTCCATAGAGAAGGCAGAGCTCTGCATTATTGCATGATTGTTAAGCCTCTTGAGGTCAGAGGTTTTACCCACCCGAAATCCATTTCACCTACAGCACATAAATTCGCAGGTTTAAACGCATTTTTATTTAGGAATCAAAATTTGTATAAATTTGAGGCTGATAGGAAGACTAATATTGCATGCTATATAAAAGATTTGTTAAGTGTCAGATTCAGCTACAGATTAATTACAAAGAAAATAGATCAATTTTACAGAAAATCAATAACTAACCACATAAGTAAAGATAAACCACAAATTACCCTCCCTTATATTCCCAAATTATCACAACAGATGATAAAGACTTTGGCTGGTGAATTTAAGGTTGGCTTCCGCACTCCCCCTAATACTGACAGACTTATTAATAATTCGAAGGATAGAACAGATCCATCTCAGATGCCCCAAATCGTATACAGTATTTCATGCCCTCAGGCTGGATGCAGTGCCACATACTATGGGGAAACCAAGGCCACTGTTCATAATAGAGCTGCTCAACACATTTATACTTACAGAAGAGAAAAAAAGAACAATGACAACTTCTCAATATTCTTCGAACATGAGAAGCAGGCTGGCCATGTGTTTGAACCCAGCAACCCCAAGATACTATGCTCTGAAGCCAATGACTGCAAAAGAAAAATCAAAGAGACGTATTTTGTTATCAGTGATACCAATTCCATCAACAGACGCGACACGTGTTTTTCTATCTCAAAAAAATGGACAAACTAATTTGCATTCACATTTGCATATTTTATTAGTTAGCAACATTACATAAATGATTTATAACTTATGTTGGCCATGAATATGAGGGAAAACATCGAAAGCGCTCGGGCTATTTAATTGTTTTGGTTTTTGCAGCTTCTTCGTCAGCGGGTAAATCGCTTTTATATGCTATTTTTAAAATAAATGAATGGATGAAATACGAGGGGGGGGGAGTAAATAATAAGCATACTATTAGAATATACACTAAAATTTATTAATATTATTTGAATGGTCTTGAGGTAATATTATTTTTTAATATATTTATGTACTGTATATAATTGTTTATTACTAACATACGTTTACTTTGCATTCACTCAATGATGTGGAGGAAGTAAACGGAAATTTTAATTTTCTCAACTTATTCTTTAATTCGTTGAATGCTAGACTCATTTAAAAACTATTACTTGACGATCATTTCAATCTTTTATTTCTTCAAACTTT
The DNA here is from genome assembly GCA_028023455.1 of Epiperipatus broadwayi. Lineage (NCBI taxonomy): Eukaryota > Metazoa > Onychophora > Udeonychophora > Euonychophora > Peripatidae > Epiperipatus > Epiperipatus broadwayi. Next base: position 3,627,656 of record JAQFVV010012451.1, on the reverse strand, counting down.
TTTTTTTTTGTAAGCACTGCAAATTTACATGAGTATTTTATTAAATAAATCAACAAACTAACAATATTTTCAGATAAACATCAAAGAAAACATGCCGAATGTGATTCTTTGAATTAATAAAGACATCTCAGGCTTGTCTATCTAAAAAATCCCCAATATATCCATTTTTATTAGAATTTTTTTAATCGTTACATGCCTATATATGTGTGTGCGTCTGTGAACATTTATTTCGGATTTGACCATGAGTATAATTGCAAGGTGCAAATGTTATCACTATACCGATATTTCGATTAGATCCCATTATCCAGTAATAAAGATCTTTCATGATTACTGTACAACTTTCTATAATGGTTTTAAATTATAATAAGTAATCCGAAATATATATTCTTATAAGAATCCGAGATATATTTTACTTATGAAAACTTCAGCTTTAATATATTATATGTGTTGGGGACAGTCAAAAAAATAATTAAAATTGTGTAAATTTATTTTTAATAAATGAAAATTTGCTAACCACCAAACCTTTACTACGAATTTTCATACTTTAACATGATTACTGATACACTCGAGAAATCATCCAATATAAAGTATTCAAATCAAAAAATTGTTACAAGATATATTTAAAACTTGTTCCACGATTTATCAGAAATATGAAGATTATATACTGGAAAAAGATAAATAAAATTGAGTTCTTTGATATGTTTATAGAAAATCACAGGTTTAAAGTTTATATGTTGGGTAGTAATAATTTCTAGTTTAATAAAAGATTAATAATAATTATTAATACATTTATCTTAAGTGGTTTGCATCAAAATTGTGAGAGCAGAAAGTTTGATGTGCAAATTTTATATATAAAAATATACGTCCAGAATTCATCCATAAGTAAACAAACTCTACCTTGTAAAATTAAATTATTAGCTATATTGAGAGAGAGTTTGTTAATACTTAAATCTGATTGGATGTTCTCCCTAATTAATATTATATCATACTTGCTATTCTTATAAAAACTATAGAAAGCAAGTGGAAATGGATTCATTTTTCATTTGCAAAGTAGATCTACAATAAAGGCAACATATTAATATGGAAAAGTTTATCACACTATATTACAATAAAGCTTTTTTGTACTCTTTACTAGGGTGCTATATGTACCAAAGAAATTACCAGGATTGACCACAACTGATCCTTGAGGGATGCCACTGTATTTTAAATTTTTTTATTGTTTGCATTTCTTTTATCTAAATAATTTTTTCAAAGATTTAACATAATACCTTTATTAATATTATTTTCTAATATCTTTAATAAATATGAAAGATTTACAATATCAAATGCTTTATTGAAATCTTAAAAAGCATACCAATATTTTGTATTTTTTAAGGCAATATTAATTTTATCAATAGAATTCTCTGCTAACATTGTGGTTCTCTTATCATCTGAGAATCCATTTTGTTTATATAAATTAAATGATTGGGTTTTTTTTAATTTTTTTATCACTATATATAAATTTTTTTTCAAGTATTTTAATCATTGAAAATAATATTTAAAAATGTCTATAGTTATTGAAGTTCTTCTAGTACCTTATTTAAAAATAGAATATACAGTTTTGAATAAATTAAATTGGAAATGTCTCAAATTTAATTTTATCAAGCGTAAATATCAATATCATACAGAATATCACTATTATTAAGTACATTTATAAATACAGTTCCACCAATACTAGGATTTATATTTTATCTATAGGATGTTACAATTCTATATAGCTATTCCTATCAAACATAGGTATATAAAATGAGTGTTTTGTTGTTGTTGATATTGGGATGTCTGTGAAAATATATTACTACATTTATGAAACTCTTCTAACCAGACAGTAAGCATTTTATAAAATTTATTTATCAATGAATTAGAACATTTGCTAGCAAAATATTTTTCTATTTCCTCACTTAATGTGATAAAATTCTTATCTAAAATTTTATTAACATTTTTCATATTCCTTTTCTATCATCTTTTAATTTTTAAATATTCTGGTATAATTTTTTTATTAATTATTATAGAATTTATTTCAAGTCTTGAAACTTTATATTATTGTAAATAATATTTTAGTATTTTTATTTTTTCTAGATCTTTTTTGCCCCACAAATTATGTTTTAATTATATATTTTTAACTAATTCACATGTTATACATAAAATATCATTTTCTCTTTCATTTCATTTTTTATTAATTATAATTATTGGCTATTATAAATGGAAATAATGATTTCAACAACTTTTCAATTCAGTTCTTCTTATGCAGTCTTGAGTAGACTTATGTGGTCTATTTGGTAATTAATATTTTGTATCTTTTATTTTTAATAAATAAGACTTACTTCTTCATTAAATATTTATAATTTTGATAATGCTCATTAAAATCGTAACTTTAAAAATGAAAATAATCTTCATAGTATATCAACCTTGCAAATAAATAAAAAGCAGAATGAACAGCAATAAATGATCACAACAAAAGGTTCATTGTAACTTTCAGGCTATAAATGTTTTTGTATAAATAAAAAAATCATACTTTATCAAATCTCTATTAAAAGGCATATTTCAATAAAGAATATATTCATGTAATGAAAATAATCTTTAGAATATAAAAATTCAATTTATCATTTCAAAAAATAACAGCCACCACATTTTCAAGCAGCATTTCTTGTTTACTACTAAGTACTTCCTATTTCACATAAGTACATTTTCACTTGCTAAAAAACAGATATGTTGAATGAAATTTAAACATGAACATCACATACTTATCAAGAAACAAATATTTAATTTACAAAAATAATGTTTGTCTTACATTGGTGGTCGAGAGGTCAGTGCGACTGCCTTGCACTTGCAGGCAGTTGACCGGGTTGTGGGTTCACGTCCCGGCCGATGCTATGACACTTTAAAAAAATATAATGTAAACATATATGATGTTGATTTCAAAATTTAACAAAGGCTGATGTTATACAAGTGGAATGAATAGTTTCAAATAACATAAACATATTGAATTTACTATTTAATGACTGCTATAATATTTTAGTTGTAATTAATATCAGTCATTACATATTTTAGTTCAAGTGTTTGCCATCAAATGAGTGTGTTGTGTTTATCATGCATTAATATAAACACAGGCACATGCAAATACATTTTAAATAAATTTATTAATAATACATGAAAAACAAATATACATTTGTGTATTTATTGACAATGGTTATACTCCACCTTCTACCATTAGTGAAAATTATGGAAGAAGGGATACATAAAACATTTGCATATTTATGATATTTGCAATTGTTCTACACCATCTTCTACCATTAGTGAGGTATAACTTTTAGTTATAAAGAGAATTCTGGCAGAAGAGACACGTGTCCTTATAGAATTTACCTTCCATTTTTATCTATCCTATGACATCCTGTCTTATGAATAACATTTTCATATGTACTTGACAGCTTTGTTTCATGTTGATGTTTGGTTCTAGCAGCTTCCAGTTCTAAATGTGGACTTACAGAATGTAGAGTGTTTTTCAGCTCTGTAACAGCAGTTCTCTCAGATTGTGTTTGGAGAACATAGATATGCCTTTCTCTGATTCTACCTTCACTTGATTATTTATTGCCAGATTCCCATCCACAAATGGAAATATTCAGATTCAGGGAGCATCATCACATATTGATCCATTCTTGTCATTGGTTATGCATTATCTATTTGTATATGGATTGGTTAGAGGTGATGAATGCTCAATCCGATCTAGATAAAATGGGATTTGGGCTAGTTCATTACTTCAAGGCAAGGTCAGATATGACTGTTCCTCCCCCAGCCAAAATTAACCCTGGAGATTGTAGTCATGTGGGTTCATTGGTAAGCATCTTCTTCACTTTGTGACCTCATCTGGATTAGTGTTCTCCTCAACAAATCCAGTATTATTGATCTTGAAACTTTAGATTCAACCCAGCTAGCTGGTGACTCATCGCTGGCAGATTGTGACTCATCTTTATTGTCTGATGAGGCTTTGATAATGCAAAGTTGTCAAACAATTGCTACAGAGATCTATGATTGAGACACTCTAACCAGGCTTATTTTATCTTGTGAGAAAGTTTTTGAGCTTATTTTTAATCAAGGCAGAAAAGGTTAAACAGTTAAATTCCAGTAACTTAGTTGGCTGTTACTGGATTTTTGATTAATTATATCATTTGCAAGTGGAAAAAAATATACGTTTTTATATTATTTTATTTATTGTGAATGTTTGTCTTTGATTATGATCTTTCTTGAGCAAAATTCGTGACCAATATTCTATTTCTGATTCAGAAATCCACAATTGTAAATAGGATTGCTTTTATTATCATTACATTAATGCACATGTTGTGTGATTCTCAGCCGTTCTATCCTCTGTATCATACTAATGGACAATTATCCTGAATATACATCATTCTTTTATACATAGTAATCATTGAATAAGAGAATTAAAAAGTGATCAAACAAATTTTCAAAAAATAACAATAAAACAGACTTCTTCAAACACTTACCACAATCAAATAATTAAAGACTTCATCACAACAGCTTATTGAGGGTTGGTGTCATAGGTGAGACAATGATATACGATATTGAAATACACACGAAAACGCGACATATTTAAATACATATTTAATAAATATACTTGTGTTTATTTAATATATATTCGTCTTTAATACATTTATTGCTTAGTTCAATAGACTATTTTAAAGAAATCTTTTCAATATTTTTAAAACTCTTAGTTTTGAACGCTTGTCTCATGTTCCAAAATTAATTAGTCAAGCCGGGCCATTATTTGAAAGGCAATGCTTATATTATTCTTTTTAAAATTACATTCTAATACTTGTCTCTATATAAATATACAAATAGGCACAATATATATTTAAAATAGCATTTTGAAATATTTGTAAATTATGTAAGTATATATCCATCAATACTATTGTATTTATCCTTTGGTATTTTGAATTATTAATATATGGTAATCAGAAAACATTTAGGATAATATATGTGTAAAAGTTAATGCAGTTTCATCGAATATTATTATATTAAAACCATGTAAATGTGTTAATAAGTGTAAATGTTCTGTTTATTGTCAGCAATAAAATAATTAGATAAAAGAAATAGCAACTGTTTTATGACTATAAACTGCAGGGCTTTTTATTAGACAACATTATAATTACAAGTCTATTTGACAACATATAAGAATGGCATATGATTAAATGTTATTATGAATTCGTAATATGTTTATATAATTAGTAATTGCAAATCATCAGCAAAACAAGATAAAAAAAAAAGTTAACTGTTTTATGACTGTAGCCTGCAGGAATTTTTATCAGAAAATTTTATAATTACCTGCCTACTTGATATATATATATATATATATATATATATGTCCATAATATAGTAGTTAGTGTATCCACCTGTTATTTCGTCAACCTGTGATTCAGATCGAACCTGAGTCAAATATGGAAATTGCTTTACGTTATTAGCAGTCATAGAATTTTTCTTTCAGATAGTTGGCTCATAATCAGCCAAAAGAGAATTCAAATACAGGTTGTTAAACAGGGATAAAAAAAAAAAAGAAAATTGTAATCTTCATCAATACACATTCAGATTGATGAACAACATTGGAGGAATGTCTAAGAAACTGCTGTCATTGTATGAAGTATTTAAAAATGCATTACTCTCTCTTTCTGTGTGTGTGTGTGTGTATGTCTATTTATCATTATTTAATTGGGAAGCTCTTTATCTAGGACAATAGCGAATCAAGGTTAATTGCCCCAGGTTAAAGGTGAAAGTATTTAAATATATATATATATATATTGAGAAGTAACCAATGATAGCAGATAGACATGTGTTACAGAGCATATATGTGCATGCATGTGTGTGTAATTATTATACATTAATAACAGAAGTATATTTTAAGGATTATTTAAAATACTGTATAAACCCAATTTTTAATATTGTGTAAAGTAATTTTAAATTTAATTATATATCATTACTATTTTAAAATCATAAAACACTTGATTATAGTTCATGTTGCTATGAATATGAGAATGCATAAGTTCTCGAAAGCACTAAGCCATATTTAATTTATAGAAATAACAAGCTTCTTTATAGTTACATATAAGTGCACTTATTACATTTATTAAATAAAAGATTGTTAATGTATATATGCACATTAGTCAAGTGTTACAATTGTATTATTTTTTTAAAAAAATAGTTTAAGCAGGAAAAAAAATACCTCCGAATTTATTATCTGCATGTTCTAAAAACGGATAAGAAATTATATTGTCAGTACATTTTGGAAATGGCCATAATCAAATTACTTAATGAGTTTCATTGCATGGCAGGTCGAAATATAAAAGATCCTCCATAGATATATGGGCCTTCTTTATAAGAGTCTCTAGAATGCATTCGTAGCAATTGTCTCTTCTTTCACAGCAACTTGGCAAACAGAATAAAGATTACAAAAAAATGGGATCATTAATATTAAAGACTAAGATAGAATTCCATTTAAACAATAAAAAATTAAAGGATTTGCAATCAACAACTGGAAGATATACCAGAGGTCTGAAATAAATAATTTAAGAATATTTTATATTTATAACCACAAGCTTATTTAAATTCAAATTAACATTGGATGTTATATCAACATTTCTATTTGTGCATAAGTTATTAAAACAGGCAAAACTCTCCATACAGTAGTGCCACTCAGTGCAGGCCAGAGTAATCAATGAATGCCAGAATGCTTGTGCATAAAATTTCTATCTAGTGCCTACTCATCCATTTTATGCACAAGCCTCTGGCATCTATTGATTACTCTGGCTTGCACTGAGTGGCACTACTGTATGGAGAGTTTTGCCTGTTTTAATAACAGTTATGAGCAAGTATAAAAAATGGTGATCATGTGATGTGCATAAGTTACCAGTAAACTATGCACTGTTTATAGTTATTTTAGGTATTTTAAGGTATTTTATAAGTGGTGCATAATTTATACTAATAACTGAATAATTTTGAATATTTAAGGTTTAAATATTATTTAGTTTTGTGTTGACTATGATGATTTAAAGAAAAAATTATTTACTATTTAAATAAATGAATTATCAAAATTAAAATATGGAAATGATTTTACTTTGAATGTTATAAATTAATAATAAAATAAATGAATGTAGAGTGAGATTGAAAAAATAATTGAGATCATTTGACAGAATGAATGACTGGAATTTAAATCATTTTTAAAGTTCATTTTATATGTTTTCAATGAATAAATGTTAAATGTTTTCCATAATATAGAATCATGTTATAAAATGATACTGCAATTTAATTAATTTAAATACAATAGATTTATTTATTTATGGAGATGTTGAGTATGATATTAGCATGTATTTAATATATTTTTCAATATATTGAATTACATTTTTCCAATAAAAGTTTAAAACTATTTAAAACTATTGGAATTAATATATTTTTATATATGATAAATGTTAATAACAGGCATGAAAATGTTAAATAAAAATTATTAAAGTCCAAAATATGGGTTCTATCATGCTTATATTATGGTCTCAAGTGTATGAAAGCAACAGTGGATTCCCTGCTTACTTGTATTGTTATAAGTTTTAAATTGTGCTTTACGCAAAAAAAAGTGAAGCTAAGTATTATTGTCAAAAATTCTAAGGCTTAGCACTTTCGGGGAACTTAGTTCTCCATATTCATAGCCTATCTTGGGAGTGTAAACCAACAGTCTCAAGATAGGCTATGAATATGGAGACTTAAGTTCCATGAAAGCATTAAGCCTTAGAATTCTTGTCTAATAATAAATACTAAGCTTCCCTTTTTTGCGTAAAGTGCAATTTAAAACTTACCATTCAAAGGTGAAGTAAAAACAAAGAGTTTATTTATATTGTTATAATGATAAGCATGCTCACAGATATACATTCTTGATTTTGCACTGAAAATAATTATATGCATGCCCCATTTAGTTATGTTTTGATATTTTGTACTTTGCAATAAAAGTTCTGGTATATGATGATTAGTTCGTTACATATTAGTTTGTACTTATATAATGATATTTTGAGAGCATGTATATTTATGCACGGATTTCAATAGAAGATAGACTTATTAAGAGATATGCATTACTGTTATGACCTATTGATAATAAAAATCCCATTTATATCTGCCTGATTATATTTTAAATGTTTTGGTTTATGTTAATGTATTTTACACACACATCTTATCTTTGATTCTTTCAAAATAACTAAATGTATCATATAATCACAAATTATAATATTACTGTTGATAAAAAAGTTGATATTATCGCATACAACACATATAATATGAGAAGATGTGTCAATGTTTTGCATGCATGGTCCACAATCTTATGCATATTATCTTGCTGGTTTTAAACCCTGTCTAGGAATCTCATTATTATTTACATTTATTGCATGTTCATGTGATGCACTGAAGTACAAGAAATGTTATCAGTATTGAAATAGGATTACACATAGTAATGAAATTCGTATAAGCTAGATGTGAAACCATTGTGTTTAAAATAACTAATAGAATCTGTTAGAATTATATCTGAACAATTATAAAAACTTTTTTTTAATAATTCATAGATTGCATCATGGGCACTCTTTCTACTGATTAATTAATTTATTGTAATCATGAGGAATGAGTTGACCCTTTCTTTTCAGATGTGGAGTTATTGAATAGATATATATATCCTTTTATTTAATACACATGTGTTACATAGATTTACTTGTTTTATCTGTTGTTTGACTCATTTTTGCAAGAAATGTACTCATAGTAGTGGATTCATTTATTCCAATATAATTTATATATTGTACTGGTAACCTGAAGGGAGTATCTTTAATTACAACTAATTGGTATAATTTTCAAGGAGTTATATATAAAGTAGATAAGGATAAGATGATTGAACCTAAAAATGGGTTATATTTCCCAAACCATCACAAAATCAACACTAGAGATTCAAAGTAGGTTTTACCACTCAGAAGTAATTTGTTTTAAATGAAAATGTGTGTATGTGCAACCTTTATTAGGACACCATCTTTTTATTTGGGAACAGAAAAAAAATACTGAATGGACCAATTTCAATTCCTATACTTTCATAATTCACTATAACAATTGGCATTTGATCAGTGGTTAAGCATTCTCTATAATTTAACCTTTTTTCTTAAACATGGAAATGATGTGTTAGTGTGCACATTTGAAATGAAGGTTGCAATATAAATTAGCACTGACAACATAAATTTTATAAATTAACAATCATTTATTTACAAAATATACTTAGCTCACACACACAAGGCAAAAATAATTATTTTAGAATAAATGTATACAGTGAATATGCATATTAAAAGAATAACTAAATAAAAGTAATTAATTACTAATGTAAAAGAATAAATGGATTATGCTAACTTACTAAGACCTTTTCTATTTTCTTTTGCTAATGTTTTAAAAAGAAACTGTCTTACTATTTATAAATTGATAAATTTTATAACTTCCTTACTGATCAGTATGAGATAAAACTTGTGATGTCTCTTCTTCCAATTTGTACAATTTAAGTATTTAGTTTTCAGCAATGATAGGGGAACACATTCTAGATTAGATGTAGTTTATCCTAGTGCACTGGAGCTCAATTAGTTCTCAGGAGATGAATACTAATTATGGTGAGCTGGTACCTGTTTAAATTAATCAGCAATGCATTTTCTGTGACTGTATCAACAAATACTAATTCATAAATCAAATAGTGACAATTTATATTTAACAAATTATTTCTTTCCAACACAGATATCTATATCTCAACCACAGTTTATTATGCCTCTGTGGACAGTTTTTTTCCTTGTTCTTTTCAATAATTAGAAATAGACTGATTATTTTAATTCATCAATCCAGCATTAAAGAATGTTGCCTCTCTTTTTTAATTTTTTAAAAAATTCATCCACATTTTTCTTTTTAACATTTCTGTTTTAAATTAAAAGTACATCTTATCTTTTAATTAATATCTTATCTTTTAATTACTATTACTACCAGATTTGTAGATTCCTACAAATGTAATCAAGTTAACTTATTCTTAATAAATAAAAGTTACATATATATGTCAATCTCTTTTCTTTCTATTAAAATGCCACTACCTGTATCAAATTCTTTTATTGATATTTATTTTAATAAAGTTTTATAAATTTTAGTTATATCTTTATTTATTTATTTATTTCAAGTAAGGCACTTTAATATATCTCACCCATGCGCACACACATATACACACTCATTAAAAAAACCTTTTAAATCATTGCATTTCCCTTTTAACCAATTATTATTAATAATTTTTAAACAATTTTGAATAATCCATTATAGGCCACTATATCATCTATGTACTGTTGGCTGAACACTACAATATATATATATACAACTTTCAACATATAAATAAATAAGTGCATACCAGCTATAATTTGCTTATAGTTAATAGTTATCTTCATAACATTTAAATGTCACTCAAGATGGCAGTAATGCTGTAAAATAGCTATATCTGATATTTGTTTATATATTGATATACTGAAAATTGTGCATTTAATTCCAATGTTTTGTTTTATTAAAAAAAGCATATGGTTTTATTGCTTGGAGTTTCATAAGACGCTTGAGCACCAAAATCTTTCCTGGAATCTTCTGATTCCAAATCAGACCCTGTATCTACTGTGCTAAATTTGCAGGCCTTTTGTTTTATCATGTATTATAATATTTGATACTATATATATATAAATACAAGCGTATGCAAGTTTTTAACTTGAGTTTTTTGTTTTTCATAAATGTACCTTTGAGGTCTTTCTTGCAATGATATATATTGCAGAAACTTCTACTATGTGGTGATGCTGAACTGATATCAGACCCATGTAGCTATCTGGCATGCGATGTTGAGTTTGAAGACATTATGTGTCTAAAAGATTCACGCTCGCAAGCTGAATAGAAACTGTTTCTTAAACGCTCAGAGTTTGTGTTTTAGATCTAGTTTCTTAATCCTGTCCTTCACTGACGATAGCAAATAGCTTGAAATCATGATATGAAGGTGGAAATTAAGTTAGAGATAGTGAAATACTCGCTCTGACGTTTATTTAAACAAACGCTTGAAGGTGTTTTTGGTATAACGCCATCTATTGTCATATATATATAAGAAAAAATAAACTATCATACCTTAAGAATAATTTACGATTCAGACTTTCTAGAATTATTTTATTAAACTTTCAAACGATGCCCTTTAGATCGATGCCAATTGACCAGTTAGACAAACAATGTTTTACTTTTATCTAGCATTCACATGATTATGTGGATAAAAAAAACCAATAACTACATAGTATATAAAGCTGTGAGCTGGCTTAATAAGCCTTTACAATGATTTTCACTGGTATAATGGTTTATTTATTTGAACATCAAGGCTAAATTTATTATCTATATAATGTGAAAAGTTTTTTTGTCTGACTGATAAATTAACACTGATCTAAGAGAAGATTTGTTTGCAAATTTATTTAAATTATTCTAGAAAGTCTGACTTAAAGATTGGTCTTATTATATGCACCTTAGAAGATTATTTCTTTATAAATCATTATTATTGACTTCCACAAAATTAATAAAAGCTAGAAACCGGACTGGGGATAGGGATATTCGGAAAAGCTTGTTAAGAGCTATTAAAGATCATTATATAACATTTATAATACAAGCTTATTAAATTAAGTCATGAGATGGATGACTTTATTTCTTTAAAAAGAGGAAGGAGAGATTAAAATGCATTTTAATAATCCTAATCCATTGGATAATAAAATTCATATATGATTACGATTAGGTATGTGAGTGAAATTATTTTAATCACTTTTACTTATGACACTATTATTATTATTTTTTTGAAAATATATTAGAAAAAAATATAGTCCATATTTTTGTGACTATATACACATTACAACTTTAAAAAATCTTAAGATCTGGTGGTAAGAGTTTGTTGCCAACATAATAAAGATGCATCTATATTTTATTTATTATTTTACTTTCTTAAGATTAATGCTGTATACTTAGATAGAAAGATTATTGTTTGTTTTAAAATGTACGTTGGCGAAAACAGCAATCTATGGCATTTTTGAAGAGAAATAAAGTGCAGATATTACGACAAGTCAAAATAGTTTTCAGATATATGCATAAAATTTTCTCACTTCAAAATTATTTAGCAATCATTATTCAACTATGAAAATATACAGATACACACAGATATATATATACTGCTACTTTGTTAATATATACATATAGCAGTGTGTGTTTGTTTTTGTTTTGCAGTTGTATTGTCTAAATTTGCTCTCTTTATAAGAACTTAGGCAGATACAAATAAAAATCTATTCTTGTCCCTAACAACTAGACATATATGTTTAAATGTATGTAAAAATTAACCATTGAACTAGAGAAATGTATACAATTAACGATATTTTATATTTGGACGCATAATTCTCAGTTTAAAATCTATAATACCAAAAACTATCACCAATTTAAAATTTCTGATTACTCTCATTTACTGTATACATGTTGTAAGTTCATTTGATGTCACATTAATTTATAACCTAGGGGAGATTGATTTACTCCCTTTATTTACATATACAGCTGTTTGTTATTCAAGTTATAAAATCAACCATTTTATAATCAATCATGATATATAATTGTAAAGTTATCTTATATTTTTGATGTAACATTCAAGAGTTAGAAACTTCTAGCTCACCTAACGATAATAGAATCACATCTGAAATGCATATATAATGAAATGTGACAAATTGGTATATTTTTTTTATTATTGAAAGATAGTTTTCTATGGTATATGATTTTGACTGATGAGAATACTTTTAAATCTAAAATTTGATTGCTTATATATGTGTGTGTATAAAGATAATAATTATTCTTATACAAAATATAATTAAAACAGGCAAAACTCTCCATACAGTATTGCCACTCAGTGCAAGTCAGAGTAATCAATGGATGCCAGAAGGCTTGTGTATCAAATTTCCATCTAATGTCTATTCATCCAATATCCCCAGAATAGTTTCTGGCTTGTGGCCTTCTTCAGTGAGGAGCTTTGGATCTGAGAGTACTGCACCTAGATCTTAGAATCTAATGAATGCAACCCTCCAGCAGCCACTTTTTATCTCTATTTAATTACAAAACTATGAATCTTAAATGGTGATCATGTGATGTTTATTGACTTAAAATATAATTATATGTAACATTTAATAAGGTGATATATTTAAATCTGCTAACCAAATTATTGTTAAAGAGTATCTTTGTGGCAGCTAGATTAACATTCATTATTATAAATAGTTCATTGATTATTGTCCAATAAATGTTTAGTCTCACTTTCATGTTCAAGAAATGAAAACATCTCAATATAACAAAGCCAGATTTTTGGTAGAGATGAAGTAGTATTTATAATTGTGATTTTCTATATAAAACTTTTATAAATAGATATGATTATTCATATTTCAAAGAGGAATAATTTTTTTAAAAAGGCATAAAGCAAAACACTAAAATTTGAGAATAATTATAAGAAATCGGTCTGTCAATCCACAAATGTATTTCACTGAACAGTAAAGTAACTGAAGTGTCCAGTGAATTATTTCATATTGTCAATCCTATCACAACCACCCATCAAGCCAGATGTCAAACCAACCTCTCATATCATAGATACATTAAAATCACTTTGTCAAGAAATCCATGTAGCATATGCTACAATTCAATTATTTCTAGAGAAATCCCAAACTTAACATTTTAAAAATACAATTCTATCACCCATTACTAAAACATATTAGGACATGTGAAAGACAGAACTGATCCCTATGATATGCATTCATGCTGAACCACTCATCAGTTGGTCCAGATCACAATTTTTTACACAGATCTTCATCATTTGTTCAGTATATACATAGATAGCAAATTACTATAGTTTAATTGTCAAGTTTCAAATATTCTGCAAAACATTGATACAAATCACTATATGAAAATTTATTAATAACTGGTACTAATCATTTGTCAAATTTCTCTAGTCCAATTATATACATTTCTTTTTTTAAGTCTTACTAATTGGATAATATTAATAATTATGCACTTTTAACACTCGTTAAAGAAGTTATATTTATTAATAATTTATTTAAAGCTTAGCACTTTCAAAGCTCCATGGCTTCATACTCATAGCTGTGTATTTGTAGTGGCTTAGAGATATCAACACCTGATTTTTTTGCCCATGTTAACAATTTTGATAATTTTTACACAAGGTGGGAACTATATCCACTTTTAGCACCTTGTTGAGAGGTATACAGTCACTGTAGTATTTTTAGAGGAACAAAACAGAGCTATATGTAAATTATAAGTAAATAACTCAGATTATGTGTAACTAAACAGGAAATAACAAGCTTTCATAAGTAATAACTATCATGTTGTCAATCCTATTACAACCATCCATTACTTCAGAAATCAGACCAACCTCTCATACCATAGATATATTAGAAACATACAATTTATCAAGCAATGTATATAACACATTCTACAATTTAACTTTATATATACATTATTTCTAGAAAAATCCTCAATTATATATATATATTAAATACAATCCCATCACACATTACTGAAACATATTATTATATACATGTGAAAAAGATAAATGATTTCCAATATATGCATTTCATGCTGAACCGGCATTCATCAGGTGGCCCAGATCACAATCTCTTACACATATCTTCATCATTTGTTCAATATATATTTATATATAGCAAATTATTATAGTTTAATTTTCTGGTTTCAAATGCTCTACAGTGCATCATTGATACAAATCCCTTTATGGAAATATATTAATAATTGTTACTACTCATTTATCAAACTAGATATTATTTCTAGCACAAATATATAATTTTTTTTAAAGTCTTACTTAATGGATAATGTATCTGAAGTAATCTACATTTACTTATTATTTGCAAATATACTTAACATATATAACATGTTAGTTTTTAGTGTTCATTATTTGACATCTTGCTATATTGTTTTGTAATTCCTTCAGCAAAATTTCTTTCTGAAATAATTCAAACTTTGCCTAATCATATTTCTCTATCACATTCTATCTTTATTGCTATTCATTTCAGCCTCTTCAAAATAGTCTTAGTACCAGAATAAATCATATTTGAAAAGTATCAGAATATATTTTTTTAGAAAGTCTATTAGTCTTTGGATCTAATCCAGTATAATATTATGCCCTCACATTTCTAAACAAGTTGAAGAATATTTCAATTAGTCCACTTTGTTATCCCATTTTTAAAATATTAAGAAGTATTTTATATGCCATTTTTCCAATACTTTTATAATTATGTCAATAATGGTTTCTTATCTTAATTTCACACAATAGAAATGATAAAATAATTAATTCAATCAAAATAGTTATATCATTATATTTCTTTATATGTTTTGAAACTATCAAACGCTAGCAGACTCTTAAGCTCAGGATACATGGATCAGCCCTGGCTTTACTTCCAATGCTCAAGCTTCTTACAAAATCCTGAGCAATAAACCAAGCTCCCTTGTCATCCACTCCATCTTATACAACCAATACACATGACCACATACATGTGAAAAAAAAGATCTCCAATATATATATATATATATATATATATATATATAACTACAACCATTATATATATACAAATCTATATATATATATATATATATATCAAAATACAGTAAAATTTACATTATTATATTATTTTTAGAAGTACTTTCAACTATACATTTTGTAATCTTTATCAACTATATAACATCGAATAATTAAAATGAGACAACTTTTAACAATATCCATAGTTCAATTCAGATTTCCCACAATTCTGTTATCAAACTTAATTTATATATATATAATGTTGAACCAGCACTCATCAGTTTGGGTGGATCATCATATGCCACACATATATAAATCAATGCTTGGTTTGTATTAAGATAGCAAATCTTCAAACTTTGATGGACAGGCTTCAATCTTCTGCACTCTTCCACTCTTCAGCCATCCATATCATTGAAAATCTGGTGATGGCATGACCAAAGCCCTTGTTTAACAATGTATTGCCATACTACATATGAGGGGTCAGAATTACTTATGGTCAATATGGATATGACAACAAAATTAGAAACAAGATCTTTGAACATGCCATCATTAGATCTTCAATGATATGGATGGCTGAAGAGTAGGGATTAGAGCAGATTGAAGCCTGTCCATTAAAATTTGAGGATTTGCTATCTTAATATAAAGTGAGCACTTATTATATATGGGGGGATATAATGATTTTGACCAACTGATGAGTGCTGGTTTAACACAAAATATGATATTAGAGCATAGAATATAATTAAGATCATTTATCTTTTTTATATGTATGTGGTCATGCGTATCAGGTGTAAAAGATGGAGTGAATGACTGAAGAGAAATTGAAAGTCTGGTTTCAAATCCCCTCTAATTGGTTTTAGCTTAAGCATATATACTATAATTGTATTTGAAAAATATAATTATATGGTACCTAAAAATGATTGCCATAAGTTTTATAATGGAAGAAGAATTCTAATTGATGGATTTATTGGTCATCACTATTGAAATTTTCTCAAATTATTTGGGAAAATATAAATGATTATTTATGTAATTGTATAAAATACATTCGGCTATCAAATAAAGTAATAAAGATTAGGTGATTTTTAAAACATAAATGACTTTCATGGTTCTTACACATAAGAACAAGAACTACAAATGTCATTTACCTTTTAAATACCATTTAGGTCTTAGTAGTATCACCATTTCTCCAATATAGTATTCCATCATGAACCAATGACTTTAAAACTGTTGTTTAACTAACTGTATATGTTATTCATCATTAAATACTGGTTATTTAATACTCTTTAAACTGCCATATTTTTTCCATTGCAGCTTTGGCCTAAATAGCTTACTATGGCAAAAAGATCTTTACAACTGTGTACTATAAAAAAGCAGCAATGAAAAAAAATTTTACATAACAGGCTTATCAATTTCTAGAGTGAAGATTTGAGTGATTTGTTCTATTTTCTAGTTTTGAATAACTACATACCTATTTGCTAATCAATATTGGATAACTAGCGTTTTTAGCTTAAGTCAATTTTCTAAAAGAGAAACTCTAAGCTTGATTGAAACCAATTCAAATTTTGCCTCATCTAGATTTAAATCCAGATTATGATTGACAGACATTTCAATATAATACACCTGTGTCTCGTTTTATGCAGATTATTTTAATGCGATTTTGAAGTTATGCGATTCATGTTTCTTCTTAATATTTTTCATATTTCACTATATTTATTAGATATCAAGAAATTTAAATTATTAATAACTTATTTTGACTTGAAATACTTTTTTTTTTTTTCAAAAATATAACGTTATATTAGCAGATAACAGAAATAAATAATATAGATTTTTAAAAAATAAATAACGAAGATTTTATTGATTTTATAAACTGAAAATAATATTTCTGTTGATAATGTATAATCTTTTTGTTTTGATTGCATATCATTTTTTAATATAGAAACAAAATGTGAACATTTAAAATTTATTCCAGTAGTAAAAATCAGTTGTCAGCAGAAAACCATTAACACAGCACAAGACTGAAATTGGCACTATTTGTGTAAATGGGATGGAGCACAATATGGTAAAAATTAAAATGGGAATGGAAAATAAAGTTTTTCTGGGCATAATTGCCAAGAGATTCTTGATTTCGTTCAAGAAGAAGCTACATCACATCACATCAACGAATCTGATTTCTTACTAGTTTACAAACGAACCGCAATTCGAAAATAGCGATAATCATTAAAATACAATGAAAAAATGTCAAATTAAATACTGTAGCTAATAAAAAAAAGTAAAAAAAGTTTGTCTTGTACCAATTTTTTTCAAATATTTGATATTTTTTATTCGTCATACTTTATTTCCTTATTTTTTTTAATGCGAATTTTAAAGTAATTTTTCCTTGTTGCTTTGCTTTTATGCGAATTCTGAAAATTACAGACCCCTATCCCCCATTTTTCAAGGTAAGTTAAGTCTATTTTTGTGCGACTTTTTTTAATGCAGGTTTTCTGTGGAACCTATCTACCGCATAAAATGAGACCCAGGTGTACTGTGGTTTTCTGTTTTGGGCTACAATTCTTTATATGTTAATAGATCTCTTATGAAACATTAACTGCTGACCATAGTTAACTATGCTTCAAAGTTAATGTAATTTTTGACTACATTTGGTTGTGTCAAGTTTTATTTAAGGATATCAGTCATCATTTTTGAAACTTCCAACAACTTCAAAACTTAAACAGTTAGACTGCCTCAGGCAGTTTTCATCGGCTAATATTTTATCAACAAATTGTTTAATTCAAAACATTAATAATTGTAACATTTTTTTCTTAGTCTTACAAAACTGATGTTAATTCTTAACTCAAACTTAGGGTTCTATTGGTAAAAGCGAACTTAGTATCAAAAATATAATGCTAATATGATAGGTATTCTTATTGTTTTGTCCAATACCAGTAGTTTGAAATAGCAATTTTAAAAGTTCTCTACATTGTAACGGCATGTGTGCCCGCGCCGTCCGTTATAATATATATATTTCTCAACCATAAATTTTTAACAAATTTTCTTCTCCAACAAAATAGGCTTCTTCCTAAAGAAATATACTTTCACAAAAAAATTTTCATTGCTGTAGTCATATTATTTATAGTCTTTACACATATGCTTTCAAGGCAATAAATCCTTTATTCCATCATAAATCCTCTATTCCATCAATCGAAGGATTTCCAAGTTTACTAAAGATATCATTTGGAAATCACTTCATCAAATAATCAATTTTATACTTTTAGTTTTTGATATAATTATTTCCCTGCTGTAATAAAGATTTTACATTTTAAAAAATCGATTTACTAAATAATATATTTATTATTATACCTCATATGTGTGAATTTGTATGATTTGGTATATTGGGCATTAGTAAAGTAATAGATCTTGGAGCTTAAGATTTATGGACAGTAATCCACCTGAATTTATTTTTGGCGTTCAAACATCTTATAAATTTTTGAACAAAATGTCATTCAATTATTCATATATTACAGTGTTTATTTACTTTATCTTAAATACTTTATTTTTAACTGTACATAACGATTTGTGAAAATCTAGATATAAACAGGTAAAAAGGTAACATTGTGTCCAGCATTGGTGGCCTAGTAATTAGCATAGCTGCCTTCCAAGCAGCTGACCTAGGTTTGCTTCCCAGTCAATGCTTTGACATATAAAAAAAGGTAACATTGTCTTTTGAACAGACAATTGCAAGAAAAAAATATCTCCGACTGGCCATCATAGAGAAAAATTGAAGAGGATCACCTGCCAAGATTTTTGAAATCATTTTTCATACCATTTACTAATCAGTATTGTACTGGTTGCCAAGTATTTTTCAGTTCTAAACGAGATAAAAATTTGACGAATAGCAGATGGAAGCATTAGTGTTGCATGATAAGGTCTTTTGTTTAGATACATAGGTGAAACTTTCTATTAGTATTCTCCTTCTACCATCATTTTTGTAACCATAAATGGAATTTTACCTGTACATTGCCCACAACTAGGAATGTGCTCAAATTTTTTATCTACTTGATAGAGTCAAAAATTGCAGAAACAATTTTAATTGTTCAAATATTATTTGCATAACAGAATTATGGCATCAATTAACATTAAAATATTAAAATCAAATGATATTGAGGGGGGAAATCTATTTCAATTCCTTATTCACTATTACTGATCCAACTGCTTCATATTCCATCTAGCTGAAGAACGATAATGAAAATCTGATTAGAAAAGAGTGAGATCCATAAAAGATTTTAAATGAAAAGTAAATGGACTAAATGTTCACTGATCTGATATTCTTGGATATGAGATATTTTTTGAACTTGTGAACTCTTCTATTTCAATAATAAACATTTTGGTGCTAATATGGTATGCAATCTCCACCATTTTTAATTTGAAAAATGACCAAAAACATCATCCAATACATCTAAGTGATTTTAAAAAAAACACCAAAAATGGAAAAATTTAGAATTCAGGTCATATGACCAAAATTTTATACAAATATCTTCTGTAATCAATCAAAATTCAAACTTTACAAAATAGATCTGAGATCGCCTAATAATAGAAAAAGTCAAAATGTAAAAAATTTAGAACTTGTAGCAAAACTCTACAAAATAGATCTGAGATTGCATAATAAATCTGAAATGAACTTGTAAGCCTCATTTTTGTAAAAATGTAGAAAGATCAAAGCAAAAAAAACCTACATATTTTTTAAATATAAGATGCCCACATATTTTTAACTTATAAAAAGCATCACGTATTTTTAACCTATAAAAAGCATAGATATTTAAAAAGCCAAAACATAGAAAAATTAGAAATCTGGTCAAGCAAAACTTTACAAAATAGATCTGGGATCACATGATAAAAAAAATATTTTAAAAATATAAAAAGCTAACATGCATTATTAAATCATGCAGGTTACAAAAGAAGCACTGGTGCACTACCTTTTTCAAATTAAAAATGATGGAGATTACATACTAAATTAGCACCAACATGTCTTTAAACTTAACTAAAAATTTAAATAAACATAAATCTTAAATTTTGTATATTTTAAGTACTAAAAGCAATTTAGCACTTTAAAATGCAGAGAATACTTATATTTATATCAGTGCAAATTTTTTGTATATCTATAATAAAAAAATTTGAATTAATAATGTTCAGATTAATGTTAGTCTAAATGCATTTCGGTTTAGAAAAAATTACATAAAAATACTAACTGCCTACAGTTCAGGACTTGATGTAATAAGTAAATTGATATTGTTTTAATATAATAAATTAAGATTCAATAATTGTTTTCTATAGTTTACGAAAAGCACACACATATTAGCTAGTAAAAGAAATTAGAATGCAAATAAAAATTTATATATAAATTATAATAGCGGCAAAACTCTCCATATAGTAGTGCCACCTAGTGCAAGACAGAGTAATCAATGGATGCAAGAAGATTTGTGCATAAAATATCTATCTAGTTCCTACTCAACCAATATCTTCAAATTAGTTTTTAGATTGTGGCTTTCATCAGTGAGAAGCTTTAGATCTGAGAGCAATGCGCCCAGATCATGATATTTAATACAACCCTCTATGAGAAGCTTTAGATCTGAGAGCACTGCACCCAGATCATGATATTTAATGCAACCCTCTAGCAGACACCTTTGAGCTATTTAGTTAACTATAAATATATAAGTTCAACATAGAAACACAATAATATTTTCAATTCAAATTCATTTATTTGTATAGTTATCTCTGAACTCAGTTCAGAGTCTATACATTTTGGTGTCTTTGGTTCTTTAATAACCATAGTCACTATCATCCTATTTGACAGGATTGGTATTTTGTGTAAGCATATGTATTGGTAATTGTGTGATGTTTAGTCATTTAATATAAATTATAATTGTCAAAAATTTTGATTAAAAATGTAATTGTTAATGTTAAAATTTTATATTTTAATAAGTAAAAAATAAATTATTATTTTTATAATAATGTACAAATAAAATGCTTTTAGGAGCAAAAATAATTTAAATTTATATTAGCTACAAAGCATGTTTCAGCCACATATTTCAATGTGTGTGTTGATATGTAATAAATTAAATGCTATAATATCATTACTTAAATGAAGAAAACATTAAGAATATTAAATAAATTATTTCATTCAATTTATATCTTGTTTATGCTTTGATAAAATTATAATATAATTGAATAAATCCATCTTTCTTTAATCACTATAACAATGTTTATTTTATTTTTTATAGTTTCAATTTGCCAGCAATCTTTGTCAGAACTATTATATATGTATGTATACATATAGATTTATTTAATCAATAAAAGTAATACAAACATTTTTTTTCATATGTCATAGCATCTGCCAGGAGGCGAACCCGCAACAACCGTCTGCAACCAACTGCTTGCTTGCAAGGCAGCTGTGCTGACCTCTCGGCTAACAATGCTTGACTAATACAAACATTATTGTTACATTTTCATTCGACAATGGTAAATTAAAATGTAACAATTTACTCTAGATAAATACTTTGCATATAATAGAGATATATATGAGAGATAGTGACCTGGGCCAACTGATAAGTGCTGGCTCAGCACGAAATGCATCTTGGGGGTCATTTGTCTTTTATTATATCTTTATTTATATGAATTTAAAAAGAATGGGGAAGTATGGAGGTGTTTATTATATCTACAAACATTATATAATTAATTTTTTTTAATTTTTTCTCATATTAATTAATATTATCATAATCACAAAAGTATATATTATTTTAAAAATTAATCTTTTATCATCTATTTTTTTATCCTTCATTTTATTTTTACTTAGTAATTTTTTATTTATTTATAAAATTTTAATTCTATAACCTTTAAATTTAAGTTTAATATTTTACTTTTTATTAACTTATCTTATAAACTATTATTATTATAAAATGTTTTTTATAAAAATATTTTTGTTTAACTAATAATAACACTTTCATCATCACCATCATCAACCATTGTCAATCCATTGCAGGATGAAGGTCTCTCCAAGTTCAATCCATCTTCTCCGATCTTTAGCTTCTTTTCTCCACATCACCCCTGCACACTTTCTCATCTCATCCATCCATCGCACATGTGGTCTCTTTCTGGGTCTTTTACAATCTCTTATTAACACTTTACCTTCCTCTAAATTTTCTCCTTATAAACTGCCAATTTTTGAGTTTTAAATAATTTTTTATATATTATATAGTAAAACAAAAAATGCTTTTAAAAACTTATTAATATCTATTTTCCCATCCTTTGCACAATATTTAATACTATTAACACCCCAAATAACAGAATAAACATATTCATCAAAGCTAAACATATTTTGTTTATATTTTATAAAAGTAAATAAAAAAATCTAATTTTTTATCTTTAAGAGTAGACCAAACTTCCAGCAATAATAATATTATTTATATCAATTGTTAAAATTATTCAAAATTGAATTTTTTATAAAATATCTATTATCAATTTTTTCACTTTCATCAACAATGTAATAAAATTAAATATTATTCTTTAACTACCAATTAATTATAGGATCATAGAATTTGGCCTTTTCTCTTCCTGGACTCTAATATTTTTTTATATGTCAAATGCGTTGACCGGGAAGTGAACGCAGGCCGGCTGCTTGGAAGACAGCTATGCTAACCACTAGACTACCAACACTTGACTCTATCATTTTCTTGAATAAATTTATCTAAATAATTATTTAGAAAACCTTTAACTCTTAATTGATTGAAACTATTTCAATCCATAATTTCACCAGTTTTAATATCAGTATCTGATATTTGTGCTGTATTTAATCCTTCTCAAAAATAATTTCAACCAGAATAAAAAAATGAACTCTTTAACAAATTGATTATTTGGGTTATCATTAATTTTTATTTATTTTTTATATCTATAAATGGTGTTACTAATCTTTTCTACATGTGTGTGGTCATGTGTATCAGTTGTATGAGATAGTGTGGATAGTTGCAGGGTGCTTGAAAATCTGAGTTCAAATCCTCTATACTTACAGTTAAGCTCCCAGGTTTGTGAAGAATGCCTGGTTTTCAAATATTTATATTTAAATCATAAAAATATTTACCATTTGTTGTTTTAAATTCTTTTTCAGGATTTATTTGAGACTTTTTGTCCAATTATCAGAGATTAAATTAATATGTTGCAAATCATTCACACTAGGGATTTGATTTATCAACATCATTTAAACTATATTTAAAAACAAACTATAAACAAAATTCATTAAATCTCTTAAAAATATTTTTTTGTCAACATTATAAAATATTTTTTTATTTCATATGCCCCTTGATTATTAATTCAAAAATCTCTATTATTATATAACAAAAAATTTCACTTGGCTTATCAAACACAATTCCAGCAGAATAACTCTCCTTTAAAAAATATAAACATTTATTTCAAATTATGAAATTAGAAGTTAACCATATATACTTGGCCTGGCCATGTTTTTTTTTAATTGATTGTTTTAACAATTTTTTTTTTTTAGATTTAATGTAAATTAAACAAAACATTTTAATATTAGATAAATAAATTTCTGAATTTTAATAAAGCTAAATTAACATTTACATTTTTAAATATATCTATTATATTTGATAGCATTACGATGAGTGCAGCTATATATTTCCTGAATTGCCCTCTGAATAAATAGTTTAATTTTTTTTTTCATTTTTTGATATAAACAAACATAATACTGTTTTTAGCTTTATTAATAGTTACCATTTATTAATACCAGAATACAAAAATGCAGGTCTTTGAGACGGTCATTTTTCTAATATTTTTTATATTAAATATTATATTTATAATTTTTTTTAATTGTTTGCTTTAATTTTTTTAAGATTTAATGTAAATGTATTTTTTTTACTGAATATTGCTGAGTATGTCATTCATCTGAACTATTGACAAACATGAAAGCATGGAATGCCTTAATGCTGAATTACAAATCAGCATTTGTGATTGTTTCTGCAACTGGATGGGAACCTTTACTGTGAAGTATACACTATATCTCTGTAGTTAAAAGCACATGTACTGATTTTTTTTCTAAGTGTTTTTTATTAATGGCAGAATTACTTCATTTGCATAAACATAATGGTCATGAATTTGACACATGACACTGAACAAACATTCATACATTATCCAATCAGCCAACAGAGAAGATACAGATTTTATATATAAGATGATTTAATGATTTTAATACCAGTTTCTAGCACTTGTTTTTTTTTTTGGTTGTATTCTACCATTTTTTGATAATGTCATAACACTAATTAGAAGAAAGAAATTATTAACAATGGCCAAACTGAAGCTAACATTAAAACTCTTCATATTATTTTTCACTAACTTAGTTTTTATATATTACTTTATTAATTCTGCTAATTCGTTAAACAAATAACCATAAAATAATACATTAATAAAACATATCATAAAATATCAAACTATATTCCATAAAATATATAAGCATTCATACCAATTTAATTTCAAATCTTAGATAACCTTTATCTCATAGAATGTAAGTCAAAAAATGAATATGTACAAAGTATCTAGAAAAAAGCTTCATTTAATCATAATAACGTGATCTGTTTAGCATGATTTCAAATACTGAGTAGTCATAAATTTAGCTTTCCTCTAGATACTTTGTACATATTTATTTTTTGAATCATAGGAATATACTTTATTAAAAATTAATCAATAGTTTACAATTGCAAATAAACAATTTATAATTAAATAGATAATTAAATCAATCCATAAAATAAATAATCTTTTTCCTTTATTTTCTTTTTACTTTTATTTTAATTCCGTAATGTTTTTAAAATAATAAACACGGCAATATGTGTTTAGATGGATGGATTAAATAATAAAGTGTGCAGGGGTGATGTGGAGAAGAGAAACTAAAGATTGGAGATGGATTGAACTTGGAGAGACCTTCATCCTATAGTGGATTGACAATGGTTGATGATGATGATGATAATGATTAAAATTAAGGAATGACTAAATAATACTGCTAATTTACCAAACAAAGATAGTAACCAGCAGATTATACTGATTAATAAGAATTATAATAATATCAGTTTCAAATATGGCATTTGTCACTAGCAATAAAACTTAATTTAATCATTATCATCATCTTTCTTTTTGCTTTGCTTTTTAGTAGCATAACTATAAACTTTACTACTATACAGTTGATCCAAATTGGTTATAATTTGTTTTGTACTATGAATAGCATAAATTGATAACTTGATAATCATAAAAAAGATAACAGTTATATTTATCACTGTTATTTTAATATTTCAAATGATATCAAAATAAACAAAAAAGTGTCAAAAATGAAATTAAATATCTCAATTACTACTGTAGTTTAACAAGTTAATCACTTTTAACACTTTGTTTCACTAATCTTTAGATTCATTTTCAGGTTTTAAACTAAAATAAAGACCGTGCTAATAGCTCTAACAAGCTTTATCATTAAATGCCTCAAGAAAAAACATTTAAAACCTCTATCTAGAAATTATCCCTAGCCCCAGACCAGCTTCTAGCTATTAGCTTTCCTCAGTGGAGCACTAGGATATTTCAGACACTAGCACAAGAGAATATATATAAAAATCTCTATCTAAAAAGTATCCCCAGACCGGTTTCTAGCTATTGGCTTTCCTCAGTGATGTGCTATGATATTTTAGATACTAGATAAAGCATTTAAAGTCTCTATCTGGAAATTATCCTCAAGCCCAGACCAGTTTCTAGCTACTAGTTTCCCTTCAGACAATAGCTAGAAACCGGTCTGGGCTTGGTGATAATTTCTAGATATAGATTTTAAATGATTACTCTTGTGGTGTTTATCAATAAAGCTTGCTAGAGCCATTAGCATGCTCTTTATTTTAGTTTATAATTACAAGCTTATCAAATTAAGTCAGGTTATGTACGACTTTATTTTATTTACTATTTTCAGATTTTATTTCTTTAGTTTTTTTTAACGTTTAGGTTTTAAATTCTTTTCCAAAATATCAGTATTAAATACTTCTAAACATTGTTTTTGACATCAAACACAAAATGTAATCATTCGCTATCGTATTTATTAATATTGTAATAAAATTGCAATATTAAAAAACTTAACACCTAAACAAGCATCTTATTTATAATGGCTCTTTTATCTTCTACAATTTTTTCAATTGATTTTGTTTTTCAAATTTCATAATCGGTAATATCTTGAAAATACATAACCATATTATTAAAAAAATGACTGAACACACGTTCTAACTTTGATTTAATGGGTTTTGTTAGTGAAGTAGGAATAATAATAATACCATGGCTACTTACCTGATATTATTTTATATTACACCTTCATACTGTACAGTAAATATTGTTCTACCTTTAAAATATCTTCCTATTATAATTCATGAAATTTTTCCAATCATGTGACTAATTCTATCAATAAATAAATAATTTTCATCAAATGAAATTAAACTATCATCAGGAGGCACTAAACTTTGTTTCATCAGATAACGGAGTCAGTATTCAATATAAAGGAAGCTATTCAAATCGAAAAATTGTCAGCCACTAAGGTGGAAATCTAAAGGTAAATCGTTAATATTAGTTAAACAAAGAATTCAAAAAGATATGTTTATAAACATTTTATAATAATAATAATAATAATTTAAAGTTGTAATTATAAATTTATTTAACCGCACATCTTCCAAAACGTAAGCTTGTGGTTAAGACTTGTAGAGGTCTCTACTATCGCATTTTTACGTGCAAATATAATGATGGTTAATACTGGGGAAAGAGATTTAGAATTTTTATTGGGAGATATTAAGTTAAGTGTGGTGAATATATATAGTTATTTGGGAATTATTTTATAACATTACAGCAATGTTTATAACTTATTTTGGCCATGAATATGAGGGAAAACCTCGAAAATACTAGGCCTAAATTGATTTGATTTTTTTGGTTGATACTTACAGCTTCTTCTTCAGCGAGTAAATCGCTTTTATATGCTTTAAGTAATCAGGAAAATTAACCGGATGAATAGGAAAAAAAAGATAAATGAAGCAAAGAAAAGAAAGGGATTGATAAAGAAATTAACAGTGTTTTCATATAATAAATATGATGTAGTTAGAATTATATGGAAAGAAGTTGCAGTAGCAGGGTTAACATATGGTAATGATGCATTATATGTTAGTAAAGATGTATTAAATTACTTAGAAAAAGTTCAAAGGGAAGTAGGATGACAGATGTATGGACAGCAAGGGAATTCAAGGAGAAATGGGATGATCAAGTTTTTCATATGAGAGATGCAAAAAGTAAAATGAAAATGTTTGGTAGATTGCAGTTTATGGATAATAAAAGAATAGCCAAAGTAGTATTTAATTGGGTTATGAGTAAAGGGCAAGTAACAAGATGGGTGAGAAAAGTAATGCGGTATGCAAAAGATTTGGATAAAGAATTTATATCAGCATATTTGTACAAAAGATGGGATGATTGTGTTAAGAGGATTGTTGAATGTTGTAGTGTAAGGAATGGGATAAAAGAATAGATTTATTAATAAAGAATAGGGAGTTAGAGAGATGGAGAAATAGTATGGAGAATAAAAAGAGTTTAAATATATATAGAAATAAACAAAATATTAGGTGTGAGTTAATATATGATAATAGTAAGGAAAGTAGTTTATTAATTAAGGCTCGAATGGGATCTTTAGCTACAAGAGAATATACATGTAAATGGAAAAAAATGGGTGATTTATTTTGTAAATTATGTAAGGAAGGAATAGAAAATATTAAGCATTTGTTAATTGAATGTAAATGCTTGAAAACAGAAAGGGTACATATAATGAAGTTATGGAAGAATAAATATGAAAAAAGTGATTATACAGAAAGTGAATTATTGTTTTTTATGCTGGGTTTGGGAAAAGATAAAGGGGATTTAGATATAAGGGTTATAGAGTTGACAAAGATTATGTTGTGGAAATGGGATGGAGCAGAATATGGGAAAATTTAGAGTAGGGAATGGAAAATAAAGTGGCTAACAGGTTTATCTGAGCATAATTGCTGAGATATTCTTGACTTCGTTTAAGGAGAAGCCACAATACATCACATCACATCAGCATATTGTTGAGGTTACAGCCTTAGTAAATATTACTTATTATTATTATTATTATTATTATTATTATTATTATTATTATTATTATTATTATTATTATTATTATTTATAAGATTACTTAATAAAAAATTGAAAATGAGAACATATTAAACTTAAATTTAAAGATTATGGAATTAAAATTTCACGCAGTATTATATAGACAAATAATAGAAATTTAATAAGTGAAAACAAAATAAACAATAAAAAAATGTTAATAGATAATAAAATATAAGATTTTTTTTAAAATTAGGTATAAATTTGTATTAACTAATATGAGAAAAAATAAATTATATAAACAGAATAGACTTATTGTCTTTACCTCTATTATGATGCAAATGTAGTATAGAGTTTGAGGGTATATATTTAATATAAATATAGTAGGATATAAAAAGGACTCAATTTATAATTGACTATAATGTTTATATTGATTAGATGGACTAATTTTTAGGTATTCATGTACATACTTATTTGAGCTTTCAAGAAGATTGCTGGTCACTTGAAACTGTTAGATTGATCAAGTAAAAAATAAATTAAGCATAATTTTAAAATTAAATATAACAGTATTTCAGTGCCAAGCATCTGTTCTGACAATGCATAAAGATTACATTTAATGTTCTTAGTATGTTCTCCATTCAAAGCCATGTTATTGTTGCATTTAACTTATTATATCTCAGTGATGGAATTGCAATCGATTTTTACACACACACACACACACATATATTAAATAAAACGTTTTTATGCGTTTTCACATTTAATATTGGAAATTTGACAGTGATACACTAATTAGTCAGCTTTGCTGTAATGAAGCAAAGTATTAGTTAAATGTAGGCATTGCAGTGTAAGTTGAAATTGTCATTTACTAATTGTACTTTTATTTTAAAATACTTGAAATTAAAAATGAATTCCATTTAAATAATATTGACCAATTTGTCATTCTTATAAAATCTTGGATATTAACTAAAAACATATAAATTAATAATAAATAACAAAAATATCATATATATATATTAAGTGTAACAATGTTCAAGGCTAAACGGGTTTGTAAGTAATCATTAAAAACCAGCCAACATTTAGACAATTCCAATATAAATAACAATCAACAATCTCAAACTGTTGTCAAGGCAATCTTTTAATAATAAAAGTGAAATCCCATTTTTATTAATGATCTAATATACTTATATAGACACAAGATTACAACTCGACTACAGAGATTGAAATGACTGATACAAATAATTTTAAATAAACACAAAGTATTACTTAAATATTAAATGTAATAATGATCAAAACTAAATGGGTTTGTAAGTAACCATTAAAAACCATTCAACACTTAGATAAACCCAATATCAATAACAATCAACAATTTTAAACTGTTGTCAAGGCAATCTCCTTTTAACAAAAAGATGGAATCTCATCTTTATTAATGGTCTAATAAACTTATATAGACACTAAAGATTGCAATTACATTCAGAATAGGTTATATTTACCTGTTTAAAGAAGATTATTTAAACTTATTTGTATCAATAATTTCAATCTCTGTGATCAAGTTGCAATCTGATGTGCCTATATAAGTATATTAGACCATTAATAAAGGTGGTGTTCCACCTTTATTGTTAAAAAGGGGGTTGAAATTATTGATTGTTGTTGATATTGGGATTGTCTATATGTTGACTGATTTTTAATAATTATATATATATATATATATATATTAGAAGGGATTTGAACACAGACTTTCAAACTCCCTGCATCTATTCACTACATCTTATACAACTGATACACATGACTACTTCCATGTAAAAAGATAAATGAACTCTATGATCTCCCATATATATAGCACAATATATATATATATATATATATATATATATATATATATATATATATATATATATATATATATATATATATATATATATTGTGCTGAATGAGCATTCATCAGTTGGTCCACATCATCACTTTCCACATATATATATTTATATTAAGATAGAAAGTATTCAAACTTTAATGAATAGACTTCAATCTTCTCCACCCTCCAACTCTTCAGCCATCCATATCATTGAATATCTGATGATGGAATGCTCAAAGCTCATGTTGATATCAGTATTAATGTCAGACCCATGTTAACTTTAAGTCACTTTGACACCTCATGTATAGGACTTTAATATGTCCATTTAAATACACAGAAAAGGAATGGACCGAGTATAGGCTGAACGTATAATATTGAACTACAAGCATATTGTTTATACTGAACTTAATGTAATTTAGAAGGGATTTAAAGTCACAATTTCAAGCTCCCTGAATCTATTTACTCCATCTTATACAACCAATGCTCATGACATCATACATGTGAAAAAGATAAATGATCTCCAATATACATATTTCATGCTGAACCAGCATTAAACAGTTGGTACAGATTATCATCTTCCACACACATATATAATCAGTGCTCAGCTTATATTAAGATAGCAAATCTTTAAATTTTAATAGATAGGCTTCAATATTCTCCAACCTCCAATTCTTCAGCCATTCATGTCATTGAAAATCTGATGATGGAATGCTCAAAGCCCTTGTTGAAGCCAATTTTATTATCAGACCCATGTTGACTTTTAAGTTATTCTGACTCATCACATATAGGACTTTAATATGTCCATTTAAATACACTAGAAGAGGAAAGGGCAGAGTACAGGCTGAATATGTAATATTTAACTACAAGTATATCGATACTGAACTTAATATAATTAGAAAGGATTTGAACTCAGATTTTCAAGCTTTCTACATCTATTCATTCCATCTTATATAACCAATACACATTTCTTTACAAATGTCTGAACATTTATATGTCTAAAATTACAATTGCGAAGAAAAAATATAATTTATTGAATGAATTATGTAATATATATATGAAAGTTATTATAAATAGCTTTTTTATTATCGATAATTAAATTTTATCACCATACCTAGAATAATATATTATATTTTGTCTAATAATTTACTTTTTAATTATACTAGTTTTTAATTTATTTATAAATATTGATGATATTAAGTTACTAATTGCACAATAACCCATCCTTTATTATGATTAATATATATATATATATTTTTAAGTATTAATATGAAACTCTCTGGTATAATATTTATTATGTTTATATCATTTCATATACTGATTATATTTTTTATTAATATTTGTATATATCTATTGTAAATATGCTTTGGTTTATTTTCTATTTTATATTGTTTAATTTATATGTAATACTATCTGCATTTTTTTTTATAAAAAATTCATCATTCCTCACATGGTTGTTATCCATTTATTGTATTATATATAAAATTTCTGTAAAATAAAATCACTAAAATTGAATAATAATCTTATTGGATTATTATCTTTATGAACATAAACTTTTGTAAAAAGATATGGGTTTTCATAAGAAGAATGATACAATAATTTATCATCAACAACCATTATCAATCCACTGCAGTATGAATATCTCTCCAAGTTCAATCCATCTTCTCCAATCTTTAGCTTCTCTTCTCCACATCAACCCTGCACACTTTCTTATTTCATCCATCCATCTCACATGTGGTTTCTTTCTGGGTCTTTTACAATTTTTTGGAATCCAGATTAAGATTTCAATTGTTCATCCATTATCATCTCTTCTAGCAATATGTCCAACCCAACTCCACTTCAGTCTTTTAATTTTTTCAATGACGTCAGTAACATCTATTTGTTCTCTTACCCATATATTGTATTTTCAATCTCTTCTTGTTATTCCCAACATGCATCTCTCCATACTTCTTTGAGTGGTCTGAAGTCTCCGTATTTCTCTTCTATTAAGTGTCCAGGTCTTAGATCCATAAGTAAAAACTGGTAAAACACATTTATTAAAAACCTTTTTTTTTCCAAACACATAGGCATAATAAACAATAATTTATACTGTATATATATATAATTTTATAATCTTTCATTCTATTAAGCAATTTTATTCATTTGATTTTTATTGTAGTAGTAGGGTCTTTTAATAATTTATTGTATTCTTTTTTATTTATTTTATATTCTACTCTACATGTATAATCTTGATAATACATAATAACAAATCTTTGTTGTTATGCATTATCAACATTATATAGATAGAATAAAATATAAAATAAATAAAGAAGGATATAATAAATTATGAAAATTTGTTATTATATATTATCAAGATTTTATAAATAAACTATGAAAATAAATAAATATAATTAATATTATAAAAGAAAGTTTAACATTAATACATAACAGTTTATATTTTAAATACAATAATGAATTTTGGAATATAAATAAAAAATGGATTATGAATTATACATAGTCAACAAATATTGGTAATAAGAGAGCTATAGATAATATTTATATTGACTTTAATAATAATATATATGATAAATTTACAAAAGTCAAATTTGAAACTAAAATTAAATACTTAAATAACAAAATTAACATAGATAATGATAACAAAATTATATTAAAATATTTTATTAATGAAAATAAATTAAGAGAAATTATTCCTATAGATTCACAAGCATGGATGCAAAAGATGGCAGTTACTAAAAAATTTAATATAGAAATGGCAAATATAATAGAGATACAAATGTAATAAATTGTAAAAGAAACAGTTTATTTAATTATATGTAAAATTATAGATATAATCCTAAAAAGATTGAAAATGAACATTTTAATTGTAAAAAATCTATATTAAATCACATTTTTATGCAAAATGTTTATAATGATGATAATAATAATACTTTGAATAATAAATGAATTAAGCTTTCATATCAACCAAAAATTTATAAGCACTAATAAAAAAGAAAAAGTATATTTTGGAATGTATATACAAATTCTGAATGAGGTATAAGCTGATGTATATTTTTATCGCTTATTGTATACTATAATTTTAGTAAGCTATATTTAGCATTAATTATCCATTTATTAATTTTACACATCAGTTAGTTGTTATTTATTTAAGAGATTATAGCATTAGTCCTTTTCTTCTTTTAAGTATATTTTTATCTTGCCAGTGTATTTTAATGGATATTGTAGCTGAGACTCTCTCTTATATTGTGATATTTTATTGTGAATTATATTGTCCATTATTATATATCTAAGTATATATTGCTTTATTTAAGGCAAATATTATTATTGTTTTTTCTGATAGTTTATTCTCATTGCTTATATGACTAGTAATCATCTCCTAGTTCATTTACTGCCATAAGATGTTGGTGCCTTTCCCTTTTGAGTTGATGCCATCATTTACTTTGCTTTATCATCCCAAATGTGATTCTGGTTTGCAATGTATTTTTGCTTAAAGTCATGTGTAATATACTGCCATAAATTTATCCTGGCAATTGATATATTTTTCATATGTATAGGAAAACATTACCCTCGCCTTCTGTTGTACTTTTAGTATATCTGAGTGTAGGTTGTTTGTTTGATGTGTAGGTCTTGTAGCTGTGCTTTGTCAACACCTCAAGATGTAATCTGATAAATGTTTAATCTTAAAATTTTTAAATTGTATGTATCACTTTAATAGAGAATATAGATCTTCTTCAGCTATCAACACACCACATGGACTGGTAAGCTTATCGTTTATAAAAAGAGGTGGTGGACATGTGGTGTTTATTGGTTTATAAAAAGTGCTAAATATATTCATAAGGGACATTAAAATTGTGAGACTATTTTGTAAAAATGAGAGAATTTATTCAAATATCAATATTGTAGAAAGTTTTATTAACCATTCAATAATATTTATTCTTTGATTTATTCATTATACAACTGTAATTTTCCTACACCTTAATTTTTTGCTTAATGTACCTGAAGAAATTCATCTTGATTATATTGTAAGATGGCATAATAGTTGTTTGTTAAATGTTAATGTTAAAATAAATGTGATTTTATTGTTAATTTATTTTCTTGGTTGTTTATCATTGTCTACGTATTTTCAGAAATGTAAATATCATAAAGCTTATCATAAATTCTCTTTAATCGTATGCATTGAGAGTACATTAATATTAAAAAATTTGACATAAGTCACTTTATTAGAATTGTATCTAGGTTGTTAAGAGGACATCTAAAAAAGATATAGGTTTATTTATTAAAATAATTATAATGATTTATTTATATTGGAGATCAGATTTAGTCAATTTTATTTATTTGTAAAAGATCTCTGTGCTTGTTTTGAAATTACTTTACTCTATTTAATTTAATACACTGTACAAGCTTACACTCACCTGCACATATATACTGTAATATATAAGGGATTCGAAGTCAAACTTTCACACAACTCTCCACTCTCCAAGCCATTTCATATTGCTAACCCACCTGATCACACATATTGAAAAGATAAATAATCACCAATATATGTATTTTGTGCTAAACCAGCACTCATTAGTTGGTCCAGATTACCATCTCCACACATATATACAATCAGTGCTCAGCTTTATATTAAGATAGCCAATCTTCATACTTTAATGGACAGGCATCAAACTACTCCAACCCACAACTCTTCAGCCATCCATTTCATTGAAAATCTGATGATTAAATTATTTTATTGATCCATCATCAATTTAAATGATGGAATTGCTTAGTTTAAATTAAAAATATATTTTCTGCAAATTTGTGTGATATTTTGAATCGCTATAAAATTCCTTATTCGCTCATTACATCTGAATTTTGGCCTAATATACTATTTTATTATGAATTAATAGTTTTTCATGTTTATTTTAATTTTAAAATTATTATTGTTATTGCAATTAGGCAGACATTATTTTCAGGTAAGAGTATGTCACATTGTTTTGTTACTAAGATCTCATTCTTTGCTTAAAATAGTCTGCAAGAATTAAAAGGGAAGAATAAAATTTAAAATTATTAAATATTGCTTAAATGAACCCTGAGATATACATTTTACATGAAAGATTATTAAAGAAATTATTTTAGTTATAAATTATTTAAAGAAGAAATTAATGTGGCAAAGATATAAGAATATCTGCGTGTATTTTATAAAAATAATTTGATAGTAATTCTGATCATGACAATAAGATATTTGTTATGATTGTAAGAAGTATTGTAGCTGGAAGATATGTTCTGAAGAGGGAAATTTTAATGTAACCTAACCCTTTCATGACTTATGCTTTCAGTATTAAGAACCATTATATTTTATAAAGAGAGAGTCTATGAGAAGTTTCCTCCTCTTAAATTTGCTAATATATTGCCTTTATCATAAATAATTATTCTTATTATTATTTACCCTTGCTCATGGTATTGTAGCATATGGCATTTGAAATTTGCTGAGTTTCGCCAATATTTTCATTTAGCCAATAGTATTGACCTTATCATTTTTTTTGGGTGACTTTTGTGTGAGATTACTTTGTAGAAAATGGAATCTATGAGATTCGACCTATCACGTCTATTTCGTAGGTTTTAATATATATATATCATTTATTTTAATTTATATGAACAAACAACTTAATGGACTTCATTAAGTTTGACTTTTGATGATAACTTAAATCAGAATTTACTCTTATCTTAAAGTAGTTCAAACAAAAATCCAATTACTAAATGATATACCTTTAATTTGTAATGCCATTTTTAATTGGTATATTATTTTATTACAGCATCGCTGGGAAATTGCTTATAAAAATATACAGAGTATTCCTGTTAAATTTTTAAAAAAATATATACATATATATATATATATATATATAAGTAAAGATAAAAAAAGTTTTAAATCAGCTACTGGAGAGAAAAGGC
This sequence comes from Epiperipatus broadwayi, assembly GCA_028023455.1. Taxonomy (NCBI): domain Eukaryota; kingdom Metazoa; phylum Onychophora; class Udeonychophora; order Euonychophora; family Peripatidae; genus Epiperipatus; species Epiperipatus broadwayi. The sequence goes on along the minus strand of JAQFVV010012451.1, from coordinate 3,591,030 downwards.
ATTTCTATCAGTACCTCAAAAGAAAAATAAAGTAGAAGGCAAAATGCATTAGGCTTGCCTATTGCTGGCTAGCAATGTTAGTGTTATTTTCTGTCCTTGCTTCATCTTCTATCTAAATTAGTAAATGATTTATTAAATGACCAGTATAAGATGGTTATCTATGTTTGTTATAGGCTGACTAGCTGGGGGGGAAATGTGTACATTGAAATCTGAAAAAATTTAATTTCCACAATCTGAACTCACGATTGTGAGCATAGCAGAAATAAGCTATTATATAAATAGACAAACATACATATAAATAAAATAATGCTATCATTAATGCTATATATATATAATACTCATATTGTGAATTTTACCTTTGACAATTAAGGGCAGAATGAATTGGTATGAATATTTAATGCCCATTTCTATTTCTGATTGGTTAAATAAAAGGCTTAATGTAAAATAAATTCAATTTTAAGAATAATCAAAAAATCTTTTAGGTATTAATATTACAATTGCATAAAAATTATTTCATAACTTAGGAAATTAAAATTATGTTTTTGAAATAATTCTAAATTGGAAGTCTAAAATTTAATAATAATAATAGTTGTTGTTGTTGTTGTTGTTATTATTATTATTATTATTATTATTATTATTATTATTATTATTATTATTATTATTATTATTATTATTATTATTATTATTATTATTATTATTATTATTATTATTATTATTATTATTATTATTATTATTATTATTATTATTATTATTATTATTATTATTATTATTATTATTATTATTATTATTATTACTACTACTACTACTACTACTACTACTACTACTACTACTACTACTACTACTACTACTACTACTACTACTACTACTACCACTACCACTACTACTATTACTACCACCACTTTCACTATTATTATTATTATTATTATTATTATTATTATTATATGAAGACTGTATTGAGTAAAGTTTATCATAAAATTTGTTTTTGAACAGTGTGTGATTAGTCAACTTTCAACTATTACAAGTCATAGATATCAAGATCCATAGCATACAGTAGTCAAGAGCAGTCAGTCACTATTGAGAAGAGAAAATGGCTTCTGAAAGTAAAATGAATGCTTTTCTTGCAAAGGAGGTATACCTATTCATTGTATACATGATGTGGAAAGACTCAAAACAATTTTATCTCCATTATTCAGTACCTTAATTTATCGAACATTGTCATTGTCCTTTCTGCAAGATATCAACTGGAAGGAATAGCTGCTATGGAGATCTAGCTTATGTTCTTATTAAAAAATTTTGTATCAAACAAAGGTTTTAATAAAGAGCAATATACTGAAGAAATCTATACAATTTTGTTTCTAAATCTCCCTATGAAGTATATCTTTGCCATCCTATAACTCAGAGTGATTAGCATATTCCCCATCCTTGGCATAATATTTCCATTAAGAATTTTTTGAAAAATGTTGAAGACAAAAATCCTATAACTGGCTCAAAAGAAAATTTCTGAACCTGACTTTTTTCCAAAGATTTCCACAGTTGCTTTGGTGCAAGTAAACCAGAATTATCTTCTGTGGTTAAGCAGATTATTTAAATTACACAAGAAGATAATACTGCTGTTGAGTTGAGATAGGCTTAGCAGGATTAACAAATAATTTTCAGAACAGTTTTCATTGTTTGTTAAATGCACACTGAAACTTTGTTTCTTTACTTTGGCAGACTGACAGCTGAGTGCTGCAATTGCAGTCAATGTTGTTAGATTGGAGTTTGTTTAGGTGCTCAATATGGTCCATCAGGAATTAGTGATCATTGGATACAAAAGACTTCAAAAGAAGGTGAGGTTCCTGAACTAGTCAATAAATCAGTATCCTATTAATTTAAGAAGTCCTGAATTATAAGTATAAATACATTGCACAGTTTATTATACATATATGTAATTAAATTATAATAAAAACGAGCATTGATGGTCGAGAGGTCAGTGACAGCTGCTTTACAAGCAGTTGCCCCAGGTTAGCAGGTTCGCAAGCTGATGCTATGACACATGAGATAAAAAAATCATGGTAATGCCATATCTATGACTTGTAGTAGCCAAACGTCAGCTAAGCAAACATTGTTTAAAATATAAAATAAAAAAATGCACTTTATGAAAACATTTCTCTATATGTTGTTCTTTGAACGTTTATGATTACATTAGTCTGAATTAAAGCTTATACTTTTATAATAATATTATTATTATGTTTCAAAGGTAAACTACATTGAGACTCATAAAGGGTTACATAAATTACATGTGAAAACATGAGGTTTTAGATACAAGTTGATACATGACATTATATATGGAATAAGGGTTTACAATTTTGTTTATGATAAAAAGAAACATGATTTACAGCAATTGAAAGAATAAAGATTATTACATAACAAGGTACATGTGTGAAATTAGATTTACATAAAGGTTTCCAATGTGATATAAAAAAAATGCATGTATTTAATAATATGAGTGAAAACATATATGGGGAGGAGGGGTTGAAGTTTGTGTTAAATTGGTATATGGCTGTATATTAGTTGGATGTATTTGGTTGAGAATATTATAGTTTTCATGACTATGTATCATTCATTTGTTAAATAAATTGCATGTGAAAACATGAATTACAAATGCAATGTTAGAATATTATTTGACACATCAGTACAGCTGAATAAATGGTAGACTTATGTCCATCTGGGTGTACTATTCATGTGGAAGATTGGCCATGGTATCCTTGTTATTCTATGATGTTTGTAGGTATTGAGTATTGCTATCTTTGGTTGAAAGATATGAGTTAATGGTTTTATTGTGGAAGAGATCTACCGGGATAAGATCTTTTAATGGACAGCTGGTGATTATGTCTGGATTAGCAACCATTTCTGTTTTGACTTTCTTTGGTTACTGGGTTTTTTTGGTCCAGGTGGTCTTTTGATCTCTATTAGCTGGTTCTATGGGTAGAAAGCAAGAATAGGTGAACAGTTCTAGCAGAGTATTATTTATTATATCAGTATGGCTGAATAGGGAGAGGTCCCATGTCCATATGAGTGTAGTACTTGGTATAAGATAAGCCATGGTATCTTTGTTATGCTGTGATGTCTGTGGGTATTGCGTATGTCTATCTTTGATTGGTAGGCATGAGTCAATGGTTTAGAGATCTATTGGTATGATATTTTGGTGGGGGGTCATTATATCAGTAGTAGCAACCTTATCTGCTTTGACCCTCTTTGGTTATTTTTTTTGGTCATTTAGGCAGTCTTCTGGTCTCTGTTGAAGCTGTTCCTATGGGTGGAAGGCAATGAATGTTTCCATGATATGAACTGATGTTATATTCATCGATGCTTTGCGTGGCTTGTTTTGATATGTTGATCTGCTAGATTGATGGTATTTCAGTTTGACTCTGGTTTGCAATAGGCTATACCAATTGGAATGTGTATTGTTAGGTAAATAATATGCCTAATGTGAAGCCACCTGGTTAAAGTCTACAACAATATCATTAGCATTGTTTAACCTTGTAGTGGTGAGATCACAGATGTGCATGTATTCCACTGGGTGGTTGGACCTAGAATCTGGAGCTGAGATGAAAATTGGTTTCATTTAGTGTGCCTGGATCAGTGGTTATTGAATTTGTATTTGTATTATTTTCTTGGTGGCTTGTGTAGGTTCGATTTATGGCTGTTTGAACTTGTGTGATAATGCAGTTTGCAAGATGACTATGCTTGCCACATGAATAACATTGGGGCTTTAGGGTTGATTTGGCTGTGTAGTTTTAATTTGTACTCTAGCTATTGGTATAAACTGGTGTGGGTGTATCTGTTAGATATATAACTTGAAATGCATAATCTTACCAAATGGTTCCATCATTGCTTAAAAATGCTGACTGTTGTAGCCAAGGTATGTATTTTTAACTATCATGGTTATATAACTTTGGCAAGCTTGGTCAATGTTTATCAGTGCATAATTACCCAGAGTTTTGATATCTGTTTGAAACTTCCTTCTTTGAAGTGGATTGAAAAATTCAATTATAAGATATCACATTAAAAATAACCTTTTGGTGGTAGAATGTAACTATAACCAGGTTGGAGTCAATGTAAATTATTTTGAAGGAACGAAAGGGACAGGTTCAAGTTATGATCAACCAGTATCTCCTAAAAGTGATGATGAATCCTTGGAGCAAGCACAGAAACCTTGGGCACATAGGTAGATTGTTGGATTAATTTGAGGGACACTATATATTTTTGTCTCCAGAAGATCTAGGATGGGTGGTTGTGTAATTTGTATCCACTTGTGTAGCAAATGATTTTTTTGGGACTGAATTCAAACCATGATCATTAAAGAATATTTTCAGTTTCATATCTGATAATATAAAAAATTAATGACTATTGGAAGAGGCTGTAAGAAAGTGTGTTAGTTTTGAATTGTATGTCTTATGGATGGGTAATAGGATGGGTAGCTGGCAAGGATTCAAATAAGAGCTTTTTGGAGCAGTCACCAATGGCAATTGATTTAGTTATTTTCTTTGCATGAAGAATTGGCAGCAACATGACTAGAAGATATTTTAGGGCTGAGATTCATTTCTATATGTAAGTTGCATGTCGGTGATTGAGAGTGACTATAATCAAGCTGTAGCCCATGAGTGTTGAGTCATCTGATGAGTAGTTGGTTGTGCTGAGTTTAGAGCTAAGGGTTTTACTTTTTATTTCACATTTTTTCCTGGACATCCTGGATTTCTTTTGGCAGTCTAAAGGGAAGTTCTCCAATGGATGAAAAACAGGGAGCTAGGATATCCATAATATCAGAGTTTGTTTTATTAATTATATACTCTTGAAAGTCTCGGTATTTATTATTTGATGCAACTAAGTTAGTCTCAGTATTTTGTTGATGTAAGCGGGTGAGTGTTTGGTTAATACTTTGGTGTGTATTTTGGCTATTATTATTTATGATGGAGGTATGATCAGTTTGATTGGCATATCATCACTTGTGGTAGGAAGTTTTGAGAGAAGATCATCATCTCTTTGTGAATGTGTGTTGTTGTTTTAATAAAGATCTGTTTTTCATTGTGAATGACATGTGGCTTATCTGAGTGGGTATGATGGTAGCATCAATGTTTTATCACATTTTACTTTGAATTCAAATTTATTGCTAAAGATTAGGACAGGAATGTCTTTTAGAGTAGAAAGACTCCATCAATTTTTGAAGTATTGAATGCTACATCCCAGGTAGATATTTGTAGAATCCCTGTTATGTAACTCTGTTGGTGATTATCAATAGCTACTAATGCAAAATTACCTAGTGTCTAACAATAGTTTTAAATCAGTTTTTTTGACTTGGGTTATGGAATTCAATAGCAAGATATCTTGGATTGAAGTGGTCCGCAGATCAGAGCACAGAGTCCCACAAATTATGTAAATTGAGAGCCTCATATAATAATGCTCTTGGGAATCAATATAGAGAACAATTAATGTCAGTGGCAGATAAAACTATTGAGAAATCACATAAAAATCGGCAGAAGGTGGAGTATAAGCCCTGGGAATGGAATTGTTAAACATTTCATTAATATTATTTGATATTTCTGTTGTCCGTGTAACCTGGGAGTAAGGTAGGATTTTCTACATTGTCTTGATCACATAAGCCAAGGTTTTTAATACCATTATATGTAGATTTTCTAAATTGAGAGACTAGCTTTAAATCTGGAATACTAAGGTACGTTTTTGTAATGTTATCATAAGTGTTTTTTGATCTGTGTTGGAATTGATTAATGAGCTTGTATTGTTGCCAACCTTTTTTTCATATGAATAGCTGGCAGCCATCTTTGTTAAATTTTAACAATCAACAAAAAATATGAATAATAGAATGTTATACACACATGATGTATTATTAAGTTTTTCCTTTTTGATTAAAAAGTTATAAAACATGGTCATTTCTGGGGTTATTTTTATGTGAGATTTGGAGGTTTGAATCTAGATAAGTTTTAGTTGTCATGCAGACAATATCAGGATTTTCTGCAAAACTATCAACATCATTATGATGATGGTGGTGGTAGTGAGGATGATGATGATGTGAATAAGGAAAACAGTTTTTATTTGTAAACTTTTTAAAAAGAAATTATGATCATAAAAAATATATTACTTGATAATCAAAATCCTAATAAAATAGTAAATAAAAAGTTGCGTTTTCCTCTTAGTCTTATTAAGACATCCTTTTCTCTGCATTGACCTTTTCAAGCATCTTTTTTGCAAAAAACAAGTTTCATACTGAATGCTATGTAATTTTTTATAAAATTTAACTGTATATTACTATGTTTAATAAATTTAATTTAAAACAAAATGATTCTTCTTTAAATTTAAAAAAAAAAATACAAAAAAATAATTTTATAAAAATTATATTAATGAAGTAATCTCTCCTATGTATATCAGCATATGCCAATTTTAATTATTATCAATTTAAATATATATATATAACAAATTTAAAAAATTGAATTTTATATCTAATAACTGAAACACAGGCTTAATATATACCTGTGTCTATATATGTAATATATAGAGTATATGAGCACAGACTTTCACACGACCCACCACTCTCCTCTCTATCTCATAACACTAATACACTTGAACACCTATATATTGAAAAGATAAATAGTCATTAATATAATATTTCATGCTAAACCAGCAATCATCAGTTGGTCCAGATTACCATCTCTACACATATATGTCATAAGTGCTCAGATATATATTAAGATAGCCAATCTTCATACTTTAATGGACAGACTTCAATCTACTCCACACTCCAACTCTTCAACCGTCCATTCCAATTGAAAATCTGATGATGAGATGCTCAAAGGCCACCCTAAGACTGAGATTCTTATCACACCCATGTTGACCTAAGGTCAATCTGACCCCTTATGTACAGGACATAATCCATTTAATATATATCTGAGCACTTATGGCATATATGTGTAGAGATAGTAATCTGGACCAACTGATGATTGCTGGTTTAGCACGAGATATGTATATTGGTGATTATTTATCTTTTCAACATATATGTGTTCAAGCATATTAGTGTTAGGAGATAGAGTGGAGAGTGGTGGGTCATGTGAAAGTCTGTGCTCATATACCCTATATATTACATATATAGACACTGGTATATATTAAGCCTGTGTTTCAGTTATTACATAGTAGAGATGTCTGCCCATCTTTTGTATATGTATTAAATGGATTATGTCCTGTACATAAGGGGTCAGATTGACCTTAGGTCAACATGGGTGTGACAAGAATCTCAGCCTTAGGGTGGCCTTTGAGCATTCCATCATCAGATTTTCAATTGGATGGATGGTTGAAGAGTTGGAGTGTGGAGTAGATTGAAGCCTGTCCATTAAAGTATGAAGATTGGCTATCTTAATATATATCTGAGCACTTATGGCATATATGTGTAGAGATGGTAATCTGGACCAACTGATGATTGCTGGTTTAGCATGAAATACATATATTGGTGATTATTTATCTTTTCAACATGTGTGTTCAAGTGTATTATTGTTATGAGAAAGAGTGGAGGGTAGTGGGTCGTGTGAAAGTCTGTGCTCATATACTCTATAATTTTATATCTATAAAAATTAATTTTATACATTTTTTTTTTTAAGTTCAGTGCATATATAGTATTTACAAACATTTACACACTTATATTATACTAGGAATCCCTTTTGCCAAGGATGATGATGATGACTAACATATTTATCACTATATCAACGCCCAGATGACGCCTCTTCTGTACATATGAACGATTAAAACATAATATGCATAGATGATTAACTGATATTTGATTAAAATCGAATTTCTATGATGATGATTAAACCGATTTCTTATATAAATTTTTACATAAAGCACGCCATGCACAAAATTCTACCTTGAAGGGACTCATTTAACATTTATTCATAAGAGTTTATTTTAATGAACCCGGGTTTGAACTTTGTTAACCCGCATTCATGATACCACTTTCTTCTAAGAAAGACCGCCTATAAATATTTTATTCTTTGGCATCATCATCTTAGTCTTATAGTAGTAATCCTTCTTTTTTCATCTCAGAACACGAGACCTCAGGCGCATTGGAGAATTGATATGTACACATTGGAAGTGCACTACTGAGAAAGTGAAAGACAGATAATTAAATAGGTTAAGCACATATTTATTCAAGATACTCCCGACTGATTTCAAAAATTACCTGCAGGATTTATTATTTGATAATTAAAAATAATAAATTGATAAACATCTTTAAAATAATATCAAAGATTAATTATAAATATACAAACGCATTTAACTAACATATGTATATATCGTCAAATGTTGTGACAAAATAGAATATCATTCTATCTTTGTTGTTATATAAGCTTAGTTTTTGACTTGATTTTTAAATTATACGGTGAATTTGGTCTGTTAGTTTTAATTTATGTATAAACTAAATGTCTGCAATCACCATTAATATGTTCAAAAGATGAAGAACGAATCTTACTTTTAGTCAGTACATAAATTTAAAAACAAAGATAAAATTCACGCATAATTTTCAAACCAAGTCAAAAACTAAGCTTATATAGCAACAGAGCCCAAAAATAGAATGGAATCATTCTATCTTTTCATTGGTTTTTGACGCCACATAACTCCGTAGGAGGTCGTTACTTCCGTTTTGTAATTACACATATTGAGAAAATGATCATATATTTATCGTTTAAGATACATTAATCAAATTCGTTAATAATAAATAATAAAAAAATAAACAATTTTTAAAACATTGACAGGTGTTGAAATTATAAGGCTTGTTATATGTATGCATATATCTATAAATTCTTAATGCAGTTTGGCTCAAGGTAGTTCACTAAATTTACCACCCGTGAACTATTTCGGATATGAATTATTACAGTCTCTGTGGTTGATTTTAATATGACTTTCTTGGTTTTATTAATCTGTTGTTTAAATATAATGATTAAATAAATGCAGATGATTGGCAAAACAGTTCTCCTGTAAACAAAAAGCTATACTTTATTATGTTCTCTGTCTCTGGCTCTTTCTATGCATTTCTCTGAAGTTGGAAGGACTTTGTCTGTCGAACACTTCATCTGGGCTTAGCAAATTACGACTGTTCTTTTGTTTAAATAATTTTGACATTCTAGCTGGCTGGTTTCATGTCAGTACTGAAAAGTATTATATCAATGATCTTCTGAGACCATCTAGAATCCTCTTGAAGCTAGAATTGATTTTTTTTTTTTTGAATTTGTATAGTGCTGATGATGTGCACTTTGGCTTTTGACAGATGTTGTATATACTTTCCTCTTCTTCTTTCTCTTTTACAGCTTTTTGTCAAACAAGTGAAAATCTTCCCAAAAGATCTTGCTTGTTTTAAATCTTATCCTTAAACTCTGTTTTTGTTTTCTTAATTATGTTTAATTATAGTTCTTATTGAATTTAATTATATTTGATCAGTAATCTTAACTAATTCTTGTTTTTTAGTTTTCTTTTTTTAAAAAGATATATATATTATGTTTAATGCCATTCAGTACCAAAGACTTTTTTTAATTTTTCTGGGTAGTTGTAATATTTACATACATGTACTGGACGTTTATACAGAAAAGATAGTCTAAATACAGCATGCTTTCGATATGTAATATATCATAATCATAGCTCATTAATGTATATACTTGATAACTATTTTAATACTTAAAATTATTTAAATTTATTGACTTAATATTCAAAGATATTTAAATTCCTTCAAAAAGCCCATTTCTTTAAGAGGGAGGTGTTTGTATCTTTTTTGTTTATAGTAAATCGATCTTTAGCTATTGCCTAAGCCTCTTTAATTTTCGTTTTCTATCTTCTCTCGCAATGCATACAATTCCAATTCTAAAACTGATAAACCTAAGAGGAGTGATCCTAAGAGGAGTGATCCATCCCAAGTCGTCAACAGTTATGTTCCCAAATACACTAAACTTAAAAAAAATTTTAAATAGGAATTTAAAATTCGTGTAAATTTAAAATGGATAGATAAAATAATATAGACATTAAAGATGTACAAAACCTAGGATATAATATTAACAAAATTTTCAACACAATTTATATATTTTATAATAAACTTAAAAAACCCTCATAGCCTCAACCTATGGAGATTAAAAAATGAATAAGCCTACCATACATCTCGAAAATCTCTCAGAAATTAAAAAAAATATGCTCTGAAAAATATAAGTTTTCATAATCCCCCTTCATTAAACAAACTGCCCATGGAATCAGCTCATCAAATCGTCTATAAAATTAAATGCAATGGTGAAAGGAGGGCTAGTTACTCAACATGATTAGCCCAGCATATATATTTGTACAAAAGAGCAAAGAAAAAAAAAACAATATTCTTCATATTTATAGATTATGAGCAAAATTCTGGCCATAAATTTGATTTATTTAAAGCTGAAATTATATGCACTGAGAGAGAAGAATAGAAAATGAAAAATCAAAAATGCTTAGGCAATAACTAAAGATCAATTTATTATAAACAAAAAAGAAGTAAACATCCTCCTCTCGAGGAAGTGGTTCTTTGAACGGATTTAAATATCTTTGAATATTAAACAAATAAATTCAAATGATTTTAAATATTGAAATATTTATAAAGTATACATAGAGACTCTGAACCCTAAAGAAGTGAAAATCCTACGATTATGATATGTTATATACCAAAAGCATGCTATATATAGTGTTTTCTTAAAGGTTTGTGATGATGGTGTTTTAGTTACATTTATATATTGGATTATTTCCATCATCTAATATGCTTTACTTTAAAATTCAATAATCAAGAATCTAAGGACCCATGTTCGAATCCCATGCTAGGACTGTCACTGGTCAGACCAGCAACACCTGAAGAAGAGGGGAGAATAATACATTTGGAAACGTTGTGCATATACTAATCTGTTTGATGTGCTATTACTAACAGTTGAATGTATTTGGAATATTTAAATAAAGTTCTAAAGACATTCAATAGGCACATTAGATGATGGAAATAGTCCAATATAAAAATACATGCTATATATAGATGATCTTTTCTGTATAAATGTCCAGAACATTTATGTGAATATTTAAACTTTAATAAAATTATAGATTATAAAATATATAATATTATTTTATAACTTATTTATATTAGGAATGTGCAAAGATTTACAGCTACTTTTACAAACTTTGTGAATCTTTTTTATGAATACATATTTTATTATAATTATATAATTATCTAAATATAAGTTAAATACATATTCATATAGATATATGGTATCAACTGAGAAAATATTTTTATTAAATTGGATTTTCTTTTCATTTTATTTGGACTATTTAGTAACACCCCTCCCCCCCCCCCATTTTAAACTTGTTTTATTGAGGAAGTTCGTAATACACAACTTGATTAGAATTGGTCAAGTTCAAAACATTGCAATACTTCTCCCTTAAGATAATGAGGCACTGAAATGGAAGTGAACATTTCATTTCTCATCTTTTAAATTTAACCTCAATCTCTTTCATCTTTGACCATTAGCTTGATCATTAACATTTACAAATCCAAAACTATACGTATTTGAATATCTGTGATTGCTTTAGATGTCTACTATTATTGTTGTTGCTGTATTATCCCAGGCCAGTGATCAATTACTTAACCCTCCTCAAATTTATTACTTTTATTGTTATATATACAGATATATATATTGTAACGATATATAAATATGTCGTTACATTAATTTAAAATAAAAACTTAAAAGTTCGCAAATAAAAGTAAAAAACTAAACGCTAAAATTAAAATGTTTGTTAAACATATATACATTCCCACAGAGGCCAAACTTTAAAAATATTTTTTTTAAAAAAACAAATAAGTATTTGAACGTACTTTTTTATAAAAAAGTACAAGATTTAAAAATAAAAACAGGTATTAATTAATGTAATCTGTAAATGGAAATGATTGATAATGAATTATCGAAAACCAAACTGGCCCTTGGGCTCTTGTATAATTAAAATGATTTGATGAAAGATAGATAAGAAAATAAAGAGAAATTAGCTTGACCAATGGAAGCACCAAGCCTTGGCTCGGACCCTAACGAAAGTGATGGGTTAGAGACGTTTTGTTGATTGAATCCATGTGGATAATATAAAAAGAGAAATAGTTTTTTTGGACAGTTCCAGCGTTTTGTGTTTGAGAGATGTGTTAGGACGCACATACCACACTCTCTATTTAAAAAAAAAAATGAAAAGACTGTGATACCCTGAACCAGCTATTGCTATTTCCAGAACATTATCTTCCAATGGAAGCATTGCGGGAATTAAAAGCAGAAACCTGGACTCTTCTACCGTGAGTTATGAACTTTACAAATTAACAACAACAAAAAAAAGTAATTAAGAACTTTCGTCATTGTTTTTTTTTAAAGATTCAGCTAATTTAAATTTTAAAATGAACTCTTATTTGATTTTCAAATTAATAATTGATTGTTTAAAATTATATAGTTAAGTTTGCTAAAATCATTTCCATTTTATTATTTTTATTTGTATTAATATATTGTATAAATTATTGAAATGCATGAAATTTAAGTTGGGTATAGACGTTGCATGGATTTGTTAGTGGTTGATTATGTTGTGATTTTCACAGTCAATTAGAATATATGTCAACAATGTCACTGTGGTATCTTATGATGAATACCAATGGGTCTTCTGTATTCCCTCAACAATTAACGTTATCGATGACTTTGTATTTTGATCGGTTGTGTTTAATTTGAATGTTTTTGACCGTGGAATCTGTACAGCCGATCTACACTCAACATTTTAAAACAAATTTTATAAAATTTATCTGTGCGAACGTATCTAAATGTTAAATTTAAGTTGGGCGTGAATGGCTATATAGTTTTGTAAAGTTATATTAAGGGAAGGTAATCTTAGGTTATTCGTTTCATAGTTGAATTGGCTCAATGGATTGGATATATTTGTGTAATTAGTAGATGTAGTATGAGATCCACTATGTGCAGGATTGTGTATATACGCCACACACCTTCTGTTTGCCTATGAATGGGTTTGTAAGACGGCAAAGGACCGCGATCCATTCCTATGAGTTTTATGTTTATTGTTCTACATGCCAACAGATGTGACATTCCTGTTGGTGGAGAGACAATGTCTTCTCTAATTCTACTTACTAATCAGATGTACATTCCTGACAGTATAGTATTTTGTGTTGTCATATTTTCATGCTACATTGAATACATAAATGTATCAGATGGATTGGCGCCGGTTTGATTGCAAATTTTTTGGCCTAAGGTTAAATAAGGGATAGAATATTTTCTTTTCAAATGCAGGTCTATGTAGTCTATTCATACTCGACTATCTAAATAAAATATTAAACTCATTGAAACTTAGTTAAATGTAAAATTAAAAGTTAATATAAAAATCTAAAATGTTAAACTTATTCCTCAAATTAGAATGATTTTATATGTGCGTAAATAAATATTTTTATGTGTTAATTTCTGGCAGTGGCTTTTATTTATTTATATTTAAGATATAAATTAAGATATAGATTTTTATCTCTGTGTCTCCACTGAGCTAGTGACTTGGGCTAACGATCTGAATATTTAAATAAAGTGGAATCTTAACAGCGCGTATCTGCTTACTCTATAAATTTTTCTAGATTTAAATGCCTAGATGGCACCCTGTAGAGCAGATATCGTAGTTTGCGGTTAGATTCGATCTTCACTTTCATTTCGATCGTTATAATATATATAAATTCATAGAAACCAACCAACACTTAGACAATCCCTATATCAATAACAATCAACAATCTCTATCTTTGGACAAGCAACCTCCTTTTAACAATAAAGGTGGAATTCCATCTTTATTTATGATACAGTATATATAGAGACACAAAATATTGCAACTTAACAAGAGAGACTGAAATTATAAGTTCAAATAAACCTCCTTAAACAGATAATGCAGAATAACAAATAATCAATTATACTATTCAAACTGCAATTATACCTTTCAATTTTACTTAAATAATAAGTGTAATATTGCTCAAAGAGGTTACCTTGACAACAGATTCAGATGATTGATTGTTATTGATATTGGGATTGTCTAAGTGTTGACTGGTTTCTACAATTTTTTTTATAAACCTATCTAGCCTTGAGAATTATTAACTTATTATTTAAGTAATAGTTTGTTGGATTACAATTTGAATGTATTATGAAAACTATTATTGACTATTTGTTAGTCTGCATGCAAAATAGGTTATATTTACCTGTTTAAGAAGGTTTATTTAAGCTTCTTTGTGGTCAAGTTGCAATCTTTGGTATCGACATAGATATATTGAACCATAAATAAATGTAGGATTCCATTTTTATTTTCAAAAGGAGGTTGCCTTGACAACAGATTGAGATTGTTGGTTGTCATTGATATTGGGATTGTCTAAATGATGATTGCTTTCTATGAATTTACTTATAAACCTATATAGCCTTGAGCATTATTACATTTGTTAAGATATATATATATATATATGCTAGAAAATAACTATCAGGTTATAGGTCAAAGTGATGAATATAAATACCCAAAATATTATATTTGCAAGACTTCATCATGCTATTTTTACAGAAGATTTTACCGTATGATCTAATAGATATTTTCAATTATATTACACAAAGTTATTATTTGCTTATACACATGCATATTGTTATAAAGTTTGCTATTATATATATATATGGATTTCAATATCTATGATATGATCACAAACCCAATGTTGCAAGCATGGGAAAATGCTTTTCTGACTTAAATAATATATTTGGTATTAAAAACTTTTTGAAAAAAAATTTTAAAGTTGATAAAATAACATCTTCCTTATCAAACCCCGTCTTGAATATAGGTAATACAAATTATATATAAGACTGCTATATATAATTATTTTTAAGAAAAGAATTACATAAGGTATATACAAAATAGAATGACTTCAATAGACTAGTGATACAAATGAATAATATATTATGAAATTTATACTAATTGATAGATATAGTTCAAATACCTTCATAAGTTTTAGTATATTTCTTTCATTATGGCTGCTATCATTATTGTTACTATTATGTTTTTATATACACTCTTGTTAGGAAGAACCTCATAGTATAGAGATAATACAATTTCCTTTCATTTCTAGAACTGGGATTCAAATTTGAGGCAGGTGAAGAGGCTTTGATTTTTTTCTCTATTGTTGACCAATAGCCAATCCAGTATGCCATTCAACATTGGTCAGTTAATGAGTCTTTGACTATATAATGAAACACAAATAAACAACTATTCTACCATTCATTACTCCACAATCAATAAGTCTGGAGAACATTGTCTTCCCTTTTTACTGTTCATCTATGAGAGGTTGTGGAGCGGACTTTGCTCTAGAGTGAGCTATTTATTAAAAACTTCTTTACTTATATCCATATTGTATCTGCAAAAATTATGAATTTATAGAAATTTTTGTTTTAGATTTTAATAAATATTTTGTGTGTACAAGTATCTATATAAACTGTATTCATTTTTATATAAAACCAGATATGCCTGTATATTGGATGGATGGATGGATGGATGGATGGATAGATAGATAGATAGATAGATAGATAGATAGATAGATAGATAGATAGATAGATAGATAGATAGATAGATAGATAGATAGATAGATAGATAGATAGATAGATAGATAGATAGATAGATAGATAGATAGATAGATAGATAGATAGATAGATAGATAGATAGATAGATAGATAGATAGATAGATAGATAGATAGATAGATAGATAGATAGATAGATAGGTAGGTAGGTAGGTAGGTAGGTAGGTAGGGAGAGAGAGAGAGAAAAAAAAAATAGATAAATATGTGCATGTATTTATTTATCTTTTTCATTTTACTTGATTTCTTTTTTTAATTACAATTTTAAACTAATCACATTAAACTCTTTGCCTATTCAATCAGAAACATTTTGTTTTGTTTATCAAAATTATTTTATGATATACTTGAAAATTATCATTTACATTGTAATTTATTATAATAGGAATGATAATATTATTTTATTCGATCGTTATATTTAAATGAACAACCACTTTTCTCGATTTATTTCTATTTTATCTTAAGTATATATATATTAATGCTGTGCTTATACTGAAAGGACTTTATTTTCCTGCCACACCCAAGATCTGGGATTTATATTAGGGTTGATCAAACGGAACATTTTTTTTTTAAAAAAAAAAAAAGCTTTCAGTAGGTTTATGATTTTTTTCTTTCCGAAAACTAGTCTGTTTCCAACCCAGCTAGGTACCCAAAAATTGCTTAGGTAGTTGGATATTGTAGCTGTTTTCAGATAAAAAATAAAACAACCCTGTCATTAAAATTTGGAAAGCCGAGTTAGTGTTGCCTTCTCCTCTGAAGGCTGATGGAGATGCCTTTGTTTTGAATGAATTAAAGATGGTTTTACCTTACCTTTTATTTATATATACTTTTATATGTAGATTTGAATTTAATATGTAGATGAAGCATAATTGTAGCTCCTAAAACTGTATTTTTTAAATCCCATACTAATAGAAATGTATTTCACACATGCACGTATATGTATGTGCACACTCATATGCGACACTTAAATTTTAAACTATTAAAAGTTATATTACTCCTAAGTATTAAAAAAGAAAAATTCCATTAAGTTTAAGATAAAATAATTTCAAATGAATAATAAAAAGATAGTGGGGAATTGTATGATTCTGAGATATTGCATTTTCAATAATTGTAACTGTTGTCAAAAACTGAGATGAATATAAAAAAAAAATCAAAAACAAGAAGGATCCATCACTGACCTTATGTGCATCTATAAAGCACTTGTAGAAGCGGATTAATTCCCCAGACATCAAAAAAGATCAATTATCAAAAAAAGGAAAGCTTCAGGGTGTTCTGATTACCAGAGTATTAAGTCAGAAGTAATCCTATTTTCGGATATGTTATGAGAGATGACAGTACACTGGAAAAAATATTGATATCTAGTAATACTCCAGACAAAAGAAAACATGAGCATTCATTTATTAACTAGATAAGTAAAATAGTTCTCCACCACAGTTGCTTTTTGATTTAATTGCTTGGGATAGAAATGAAGGTTTTACGTTTCATATTTCCCAAGGTGAAAATGTCATGGGATATCCATACCTTGTGTATTTTTCATTAGCATGAATAAATTGTTTTTACTTTATATGAATGTCTGAAAAAATTTGTCCACATTATGGCAACTTTTAATTATCATCTTTACTGTGATGATTAATTCAAGATTATTTCTTCAGACCCAATTGATCATGGAATATCACATGACCTCTGAGGAAATTGGTTCGCGTAATAATAAAAATAATTTATTTTATCTTACCCATCTTTCCATTTCTAATTTCATATAAAATGTTTCTAATATTGAAAATTTAAATTAAATTCATTAATATAGAAAATATAATAATTGCACATTGAAGAGGTTTGACCTTCTAGTATTTTTTTAATCACACTATTTCTTTGCTTTTTGTTCACTTTATATTTTGCATGATTTAATAATGTTATTCAGATTTGGAATTCTATTAGTTTTAAAATATTTTGCCTTTTACAGTATATAAACTAGACATCTACTATTAATTAATTGCTACCCCTTAGTCATCCCATAAAGTTATTTCTAAATCTAGGTTTAGACTACATGTTCCCTTTTTCTAAATTATTATTATCCTTATTAATTCAAATATTACTAATTTTCTTATTTTCTGAGCCAATGTAATATTTGGCATTTAATTAATGTACTCACAAAAAATGAAGTTCTTTTTTTTAATATTTAGCTTTATTACTACAGTAATAAAGCTAAATATGAAAAAAATTAACTTTTCTGTGAGTATATTCATTAACTACCAGATATTATTCACTTTTAATTAAAAAGCTTTTTAAACCTACCATAATATACTTCAAGTTAATTTTAGATATAGAATAGCTAAATCTTGATTTCTTAATTTTGTATATATTTTATTATCTAACTGGGAAGTTTTTCTGGATACAGTAAAAACAATGGAATGACTTTTTTTCTAGAAATTCATAAGAAGTTCAAACTCAAAAGAGAATACTTTGAGTCACAATCTATGATTCTTTAGCTCTAGAATCTATCCACTCTGCAATCACACTAAAGGATACAATGTTTTGGATATATAAAATACATATTTTGCGGGTTCATCCATGTTAAAAACTTTTAAAATTAATATACTGACGTTTCGACTTGGTCACACAAGCCATCCACAGAGTTATAAAAGGTAGAAAGACGGTTGTAGAGGCGCTACAATCACTGATTTGAATAAAATGTTAAAATTCCACCAATAGCAAAAAATGTTAAATTTAGGAATGTTTTTTAAAAAAATCTTTCCAAATAGGAGGAAGTTTCACAAGAACAATTATAATGTTAGTAAAATTCTAAGGAAAACTAGCAATATTATTTTAAACTCTTTTATTAAAGAAACTCGGAAAAATTTAGACAAAATTGATAATGTATTGCTACATTTACGTTTATTCATTAGTAATAAAATACATCCTTTACTGTGGACTAGTTTTGATCGTATTGCAAGTTTTAGATCGTTTAAAGATTCGGAATTTGTAACAGCAAAGCAAAAGAAAAAATTGCAAATGCTAATTAGAACACAATCCCCAAACATTATGTATCCAAATCAAAAAACCGTTTATAATTTATCTAGGAAAGCCCTCTCTACGGATGAAAT
Source organism: Epiperipatus broadwayi (assembly GCA_028023455.1). NCBI lineage: Eukaryota > Metazoa > Onychophora > Udeonychophora > Euonychophora > Peripatidae > Epiperipatus > Epiperipatus broadwayi. The sequence continues at coordinate 3,572,240 of JAQFVV010012451.1, read as the reverse complement.
TTCGGTTTTAGAAAAAGGTTTCAATTTTGCTTTAACACCTTCCCGGATACCTTTTGAGAAAATTGTTTGTAATGTTGAATCAGCTCTCGATAAAATTGATTCTACATCGGCTGATTTGGCTAGAGCTGAGATTTGTAATATTTTTAAAAAAGCTAAGCTTCCTAAAAATAATATTTCAAAGAAATACAAGCATTAAATAATATAAAATCGGACAAATCAATTGTTGTACTTCCAGCTGATAAAGGTAATGCCACAGTCGTAACGGATCGTGACATTTACCATAATAAAATTTTAGATCTGCTTAATGATAAAACTTATAAACTATCAAAAAGAACAACAAAAGCTATTATTAATAAATCACCTATTGAAACAGATAAAAAATAAAATAATCCCTCGTGAAAAATCTTGGGTCTGTCCAAAATTTTATGGACTTCCAAAAATTCACAAACCAGATACCCCCCTTCGTCCAATAGTAAGTACAATAGGTTCTCCAACTCATATTTTAGCCAGATACTTATCGGATTTCATTAAACCTACAATCCCATCTATTAAATCATATATTAAAAACTCTCTTCATTTTATTTGTTTTAAAAAGTTTAAAAATTAATGCTAATGACATTCTGGTCAGTTTTGATGTCGTGTCTTTGTTTACAAACATTCCACTTGATGAAGCTTTAAATATAATCTCACAACGTTGCAATTTACCAGACCATATTATTGCTTTAATTAAACATTGTCTCTTAAATACATATTTTGTATACAATGGACAGCTTTACAGACAAGTGTTTGGTACTCCTATGGGCTCACCTATCTCAGGAGTAATAGCTGATTGATCCATGGAATATATAGAAACTCGTGCTTTAGAATCATCATCTTTAAAACCTCTCATTTGGCTCAGATACATAGATGACACTTTTGTCATATGGCAACATGGAAAAAATAAATTAGATAATTTTTTCTTACATTTAAATAATATGCATCCTCATATTAAATTTACAATGGAGACAGAGTCTGATGAAAAACTCCCTTTTCTTGATGTTCTAGTCACCAGAACACCAAATAGTTTATCTTTTTCTATTTACAGAAAGGATACACACACAGACAGATATTTGCATTTCCATTCTCATCATCACCCAACTCAGATAGTTTCTGTAGCCAAAACTCTTTTAAATAGAGCAATTAACCTTTCAGATGAGACACATCTGAAAGAAGAAATAAATCATATTAATAGTGTTTTATTAGCAAATAGTTATAATTACAAATTTATAAAAAAAACCTTATTTCAAGCCCAAAATAGAAAAAATAGGAAACAAAAAGATGATAAATCAGCTATTAGGGTTTGTGTTCCATATGTAAAAGGAATTACAGACAGTATCGGACGTATATTAAAACACTATAATATAGATACAGCATTTTCTGCTCATCAAAAGATCAGCAATATAATAACCAAGCCTAAGGATTCAATCCCTCTTGAATCTCATGGTGTCTATCAAATCTCATGTAAAAATTGTAAAGCTTCTTACATAGGTATGAGTAATCGTCGCATCAGTGTTAGGAGAGATGAGCATGCTAATGCAGTTAAACAACACTCATCATCATCAGCACTCTCACTCCATACTATAGATTCAGGTCATAAAATTGATTTTTCTAGTACCAGGATCATATCCAGATGTGATAATCTCTACCAATGCAAAATTAGAGAAGCCATTGAGATACTTAAAAGGCCAGATTGTATCAATAAGCTAGATGATACATGTAAACTTCCTCCTATTTGGAAAGATTTTTTAAAAAAACATTCCTAAATTTAACATTTTTTGCTATTGGTGGAATTTTAACATTTTATTCAAATCAGTGATTGTAGCACCTCTACAACCGTCTTTCTACCTTTTATAACTCTGTGGATGGCTTGTGTGACCAAGTCGAAACATCAGTATATTAATATTGAAAGTTTTTAACACGGATGAACCCGTAAAATATGTTTTTTATATATTTAATCTGTGCAAATCTTCGTTTTAACATATATATATATATTCTCATTATCTACTTATCTTAAGTCTTCTTTTGATATATTTGTATTAAATTTATGCACATTATATTTTCCTAATATAATGGAATAAACTTAAAAATATAAGGTTCACACAGTAACACAATTAAATGGTATTTATTCACTGTATGTGTTATTATCTATGTTTTCATCAAGAAATTTCAAAGCATATGCAATTTCTTACATCATAAAAATAAAAAACAACTGAAATATCATATGGGATATATATTCTGCAAAAGTAAAAAATAAATTAAATATGGGAACAATATTTTAATATTAAAAGCATATATATTTGACATTTAAAAAGACATGAAAGTGGGAGAACACTTTTATTAACAGGGGAAACATTTGGACATAGGGATTTTATGCTCAAATGCACTTTATAAATAACAATCTCTCAGTAATAGGCATCACAAACATTATTGTTGAAAACAGTTATGTTTGAATTACTAAAAGTCTGCTAATTAATGAAGCATATACAATTATTATTAAGCAAACAGCATATTTAAATACTCAAAAAGATAATTGCAAGATTCATATATGCACCCCTTGTTATATCCACACCTGCACCCCTTGTTACATATTTGACACATTTAAAAAAATGAAAAACTGCTTATCCTATGTCTAAACTTATGATTGAATATCCTAATATTTGTAAGTAATTTTACTATTGTCCTTCAGTAAGACCAAAAAACTGATAAATGGAAAAAAAATGCAATTTTTATATCTATTTATCCTTTCCATCCATTTATATCCATTTATTAAACTGTAGATGTATTTATTTATTTTTTTCTTTATCTATTTATCCACTTAACTATTTATCTATCTACTTTATTTATTATTTATAAACTTATCTCCTATGTATCTTTCTTTCTGTGTGTGGATATATATATATTCAAAAATGGAAAGAGGTTTAATCCATTATGCTGCTTTTACATATATTTAAATAAATCATACTCTGTGATATAATATAAAATCTCTTTATACAACAGCAATAATATATATAATAATAGTAATAAAAATAATAATGGATACTGATTTAGTATGAACTTATGACCATTTTGAATTCTAAGAACTGCCCAAAATGCCTGCTGATACATCCAAACAATAAATGACATCAATTATCAATACATGGTCACGATATGACCATTCATTACAAAATCGCAATTTTCATCAATAATTAAAAAATTAAAATGCAAATTTTGCAATTTTCATCCATACTAAAAAAAATCAAAACGCAATTTTCATACAGTTATACTTGATCTAATCACGTGACTAAAATATAGTCACAATTTACACCAATAATTCTAAAATTTAGAGCGCAACTTTTTTTACATTTATTATTATTATTATTATTGCTGCTATATAAAGATATTTTACATTATTACATACTATGATATATATATAATGAACTGATCAATCCTCAAAGTGCCGCTAATATCAAAATGCAAGAAATTGAGGCAATAGAATATGAAAACGAACATTTTACATTTACTGCAATCTGATAAATAAAGCTGGCATTTCAACATTAACAGCGTGTGGTGGTTTTATCGTTTCAGTATTTATATTAGGCTTGAAATGCTATATTTATTTGTTTATATATATAACGTTATAAACCGCAATCAATATACGTAATAAATAAGTCATGGTTAGCTTTCAGTTTTTAAAAACATTAAATAATCAACAAATCGCAGAAATGTTTTCAATTACTGTCATCATGTAAAATAGTCGATAAAGATTCTATGATAGTAATAAAAAGTGCTTCTAATTTTATTTATTATTTAAAAGTTTAAAAAAAAAAAAATGAAAGTTTACTATGATATATTCACTTATTGCATATATATGTAGAATAACTAATATTTTATTTTTAAAATATTTGTGTTAAATTGCGTAAGCTTGTGGTTAAGACCTGTAGAGGTCCCTACTATCGCATTTTTACGCACATATTCTTGAGGTTACAGCCTTAGTAAATATTACATAACCTTATTAATAAAAAGCTAAATTATAGCCAAAATTTGTTATATATATATATAATCCAAATATACATAATGCTCAGCGAGAAATTGCAGCAAATTCAATTATTACTAATAACATTTAAATAATCAGTAATTAATTTTTCACTTATCTGAATCTACATTTTATGGCATCATATTATTAAAAAAACTGTCAAGCATTGGTGATTGAGAGGTCAGTGACAGCTGCTTTACAAGCAGTTGTCCCGGGTTAGTGGGTTCGCTTCCTGGCTGATGCTATGACACATGGGGAAAAAACTAGCCAGTCACCCCTTACAGTATATATTTTTTACAGAATAAACACAAATTGGTTGGATTATTTAAATATTATTAGGAGTACAGTAATTTAAATAAAATTTAAAATTAACAAACAAACACAGTCTTCTATTTTAAAAATAGAAATAAAAAATAAATATGTAATTTACTATAATTATCAATTTAGAATTATGAATGGCTTGGTTTATAATATAATACATTATTAATTTATATTAATATTTGTTTAAGGCGTTATAAACCTGAAGTTATTTCAATTTAATTTTGCATTAATTAGATGTAAGATTGAAAGATTTAATTTTTTGAAGGCTACTTATTAATTTATATTTTAAAATATAATTGGTTCTGGATTAAAGAAAATGTATTATGTGTTAATTGAAGGAGACATGCTGAGGTTCAAAAGCAATTGAAGGTTAGTGTTTATTTTATGGCATTTTTATCGTGAAAGCTTGGCTAGTTTTATAAATATAAATCCATAGTTTGTAAATTTAAATCGGCAATAAATGACTAAATTATTTAAATGTTACATAAGAAAGTGTATGTGAAACAAAAATTTGTCACATTTAAATATTATATAAAGAGTTGCTACTGTTAAAATAATATATAGAATGGAGTTTTAAGATTTAATTAAGTTTTAATACTGTTAATGAATTGGAGGTATAATCGCAAGTATTTCATCTGTTTTAACATTAACTTACTTATTTAATATTTACACTAAGATATGTTAATTTCATCATTTATTATATATATCTTGTAAGCCGTTTCAAGGAGAGCCACATAAATATCTCAATTTTTTTTTTAATTCACCCTTATAGTTATCCTTATCTAGTCTATGGTTTTTTTTAAAAAAAAAATTAAGTAGCAGGTGAAAAGTGAATTCCTATTTTCATTTGTAAATAAATGGATTTTATCAGTTTTTTGATTGGCTAATTTAAATATAGATTGTTGTGTATTTTTTTTGTGTGTGTGCATATATAGTGAATAATAACTTAAATTTCTTCTATAGAAACTTACAATATTTCATTTAAAAAAAAATAACCTTTCTCTGCTAGACTAAGATTTCTGTCATAATCGACACTATTAGCAGTCTACAAACTAATTGTCAATTTCTATTTAAATATCACTTCAATATTTGATTTGATATTAAAGTTTCAATTTAATTTTAGTACTAATTTAAATAAAACTTCCTTTGTATCTTACAAAGAAGACAGAGCTCTTTATCAATTCATATTTATAAAAAATCTTGCATTCAAATAATATTTTAATAAGTAATAATTTATTAAACACTAAATAAATATATAGTGATATTTACTAACATTTCCTTGTGCCATCTACAGAAATTCATGTTTCACAACAATCTATTTTTTTTTCAGGTATGCCAGGAATCTAAACCATGACATCTCTGAATAGAGCTTGGGACAAAATTGTTTATTTAGTCTGAAGCATGCACAGCATACTATGTTGATGTATTTAATAATATTAAACAAGATTTTTCTTAGTAGCCATTTTGTATTGAATTATTTCATAAATGAATATTTTATTTTTAAATTGTTTACATTCCAAATTACAGTAAATCAATAAAGCATTCTCTTCATTTGCATTTGTAATTCAAATTGATATACTTTTGCTCTGTTTTATCTGTTAGTTTGCATAATGATTTCACTTTTATAATCTAAAGCTAAGTACACTTTCAGTAAAATTCATAGAGAGAAACCACTTCATTATGTAGATGAACAAACATATGCAAATTTGAATATATATATATTATCTTTCGATTCACATGTTAATTTCTTAACAGCAGTTGAGGATGGTTAAGGAATTAACCGAAAGTATTTGAAAGACTGTATATAATAGTTAATTGCCATTATATTTATTAGTTTTATTGTTATTATAATTAGTTTTTTTAATTAACAGATATTTTATTTGTATATATATATTGCTAAAAGTAGATTGTCTTGACAACAGTTTGAAATTCTTGATTGTTATCTGTATTGGGATTGTCTAAGTATTGAATGATTACATATATATTCTTTATTTGTTATAATGGTTATTAACAGTGTGTATCCTATATGGCAATGTAAAAAATAATTAACTTATATCATCATTTCAGTTATTATTGATCCATTGTAGGATGAATTTCTCTCCAAATTCAATCCATCTTCTCCAAACTCTAGCCTCTCTTCTTCACATCATATCAACAAGATTCTTATTTCATTCATCCCATCTCACAATCTCTTGGAATCCAGTTTCAAATTTCAACTGTTCATGTATTATCATCTCTTCTAGCAATATGTCCAGCCCAACTCCACTTCAGTCTCTTCATTCTGTCAATGATGTCAGTAACACCTGTTTGTTCTCCCATATAATTAATTTTCTATCTCTTCTTGTTACTTCTAACATGCATCTCTTCATACTTCATTGAATGGTCTAAAGTCTCTGTATTGCTCTTTTGTTAAGTGTCCAAGTCTCAGATTCATAAGTAAGAATTAGTAACAGACATTTATTAAAAACCTTCATTTTCAAGTACATAGGCCTATTCCCTTTTAGTATTGAGTTATTTCTATCAAAAACACTCCAACCAAGCTTAATTCTATAATTAATTTTGATCTGTGACAATAATTTGACCAAAATATTTGCAGTTGTTAACTTCTTCTAACTCAACATTATCAATCTTTATTTTCTTATTTTGAAAAAGTTCATTGAACATTATTTTAGTCTTTTTAACAATTACCTTTAATCCTACTTTCTTTCTTTCATCTGATAATTCTTGCAACACTTATTAAAGCTCTAAAGTAATATTTGCAAAAACAACTACATCATCTGCAAAATCTAGATGACTTAAATAATGTCCATTTTCATTTATTCTTTTAGTTTCCCATTTTAATCCAAAAATACTTCTTGCTAAACTGCTGTAAAAAGTTTTAGAAATATGAACTCATGTTATACACCCTTCTCAATGTTGTTCTTTTTACTATTATTATGTAACCTAATTGTTGGTGTTGCATTTTTATAACTATTCTTCAGCATATGACGGTATCCTGGGTTTATGACTTGATGATCCAATGCTTTAATTACTGAAGAAATGCTTTCAGAATCAAATACCTTTTTATAGTATACAAATCCAAAGTATAATAGCAACTCATATTCATTGGTCTTTTTTATAACTTCTCTCAATACTTAGATATAATCTACTATACTAAAGTCACTTTTAAATCCAGCTAGTTCTTTTGGTTAGTTAAGATCCAAAGTTCACTGTAAACAAAATGTAATTATCTTGGTAAAATTTTACACACAACTAATAAAAGACTGGTAGGTCTTTAGTTTTTGATATTTTCTTTATGATCTTTTTTAAATATTAATACTGCATTCTTCCAATCATCTGGTACATCTTTATCATTTAGATATTTGATATAACTTTGCCAAAACAATTTCTATTTCTTCATCTGCTTCTTTTAAGATATGGATTATAATACTATCATTGTCAGAAGATTTTTCCCTATTGCTTATCTCACTTCTTCATTTAAACTTATGGGAAATTCAGAAGATATAGTAATTGTAGGAAATACTTTTCTTTGTTATTGCTATAATTCTTGATAGAACTTTTCTACCCATTTCATGATGTCATCTCTCTTTTTAATAATAATTCCATTTTTTTTAGTGTAGCAATAATTTTTCAAGCAATATCAAAATGTTCTTAAAATAGGCAAAACTCTCTCCATACAGTAGTGCCACTCTAAGCAAGACAGAGTAATCAGTGGGTACCAGAAGGCATGTGCTTAAAATCCCTATCTATTGCCTACTCATCCAATATCCCCAAACTAGTCTCTGGCTTATGGCCTTCATCAGTGAGGAGCCTTGATCTGAGAGCCATAAGCCACAAACTAGTTTAGGGATATTGGATGAGTAGGCACTAGATAGGGATTTTATGCACATGCCTTCTGGTATCCATTGATTACTCTGTCTTGCTTAGAGGGTCATTACTGTATGAAGAGAGTTTTGCCTATTTTAACAACAGTTATGAGCAGGCATGGAAGATAGTGATCATGTGATGTTTTAAGGTTTAATCAAAATGTTCTTTTGTACTCTTAAGACTTTTATTCACTTCTATAACTTTCCTTATATATTAGTTCACAATTATACTCTCTTATATCATTATCATCTCTTTTTCACACCATTTTACAAAATTCTAGATATTTAATCCTTCTTAATGCATCATTTTTATATCAGTTCATATTCTTTCTTTATTCATAAATTGTCATTTCAATAAAAAATTTATTAGTCACTTGCTGCTTTTTTGTACCAGCTATCTTTCTTGCAGTTTTTAAAAGTGTATCAGTTATCTTTTTATTGATTTCATTGACCCATGTTCAAAATCTGCTAATATTTTTAAATGATTTGCAACTTCTAATTTAAATTCATTGCAATGTATCTGAAGATTAGGAATATCAACTGTGAATATTAGTTTTTCTTAATACTGTTTGTCATTCTAGTTTTGCATTAACATTGATCTTACATCTCACTAATTGATTAACACTTCCTGTGATGAATTTATTACGAACATTGCAATCTTGAAATACATATTTTTTATTAATCAAAATATAATCCAATACTACTGTACCTTTATTTGGATTCTTCCATGTTCATTTGGTTTAACATTTTTCTCAAAAAAGGAATTCATAATATAAAGTTTTTCTTTTTCTGTGTTCTCTCTGATTTCTAATACCATAATAAAATTTATCTACAGCACTTTCATCTTTCAATTGTTTATCAATTTTAGCACTAAAGTCTCTCATGACAATTTTAAAATGTCATTTGGTCTGATCAAAAGTCTTTTATACATCCATATAAAAATCATCCACTTCTTCATCACAATGAGAACTTGTTGTGCATAATCTTTTTTTTTTTGCATTTGATATCTGCTATTAAGTTGAATCTTGCTTTTCTATCTCATACACCATCAATCTCCACAATGTTATTCTTCCACCTTTTATTTACAATGAATCCTATTCCATTTGTATTTTCAATGTTTGTGCCACAAATTCCCAGTAATGTCCATTTAATATTAGTTGATTCTTTTTCCAATTCTTGCAATCTTCCTTCACTTAAAAGTGATCTGCAGTTGTAAGTACGTAAATAAAAGGTCATCAAATGGTATTTTATGTAAAATACCATGTATTTATGTAATATGTAATATTTTAGATCCAGTCTACATCCACTATTGTTAATTCTATTATAACATTTGCATAAATCAAACAAATACCAAATGTTATTCTCTCCTTATATTTAACAAAATTTTAAAATAAGTAATCAAGTGACTTATTCTATTCTTGAGCCTTCTCTTGTATGTATCAGTAATTAACACTAGATAATAGTGTTTTATCCATGTTTTTACTTTTATTAAATATATTATAACTAAGTTGAGTTACTTCAAAATTCATTAAATTTTGCAGGTTGATTATTTTTATGTTTATGTTGTTCTTTTATTAAAGTCATTTTTAGATTAAAATCATTTTTAAAGCTAATATATTTCATGTAAATATCTAATGTTGTAGTAGTATTTCATAATGTTGGCAGTGCATGTTTCTACTAGCCCTAATACCCAAGTTCAAATTTTATCAGAGAAAACTTTTAAAATTTCTTAGCAATCATTCAGACTTAAAATTTTTCATTCAGATAACTAGTTTATGACCAATTTAACTAATTGCTAATATTGGTCAATAAATGGGTGTTTGGTTATTATTAGCTAGAGGGTAAAATAAGGACCATGTCACCTTGCAATATCATGATTTGTAACAGAGACAAAACTCCCCATACAGTAGCACCACCCAGTACAAACCAGAGTAATCAATGGATGCAAGAAATTGTACATAAACTCCCTATCCCCAGACTAGTTTCTAATTTGTGGCACTACTGTCTGGAGAGTTTTGCCTCTGTTATAACAGCTTAGGTAAGCATAGGGAATCGTGATCACATAATGTTTAGTGGTTTTTATTATTTTTGATGCTACAAGTATGTAATTAATTTTTTGTATAAAATATTCAATATAATGTTAATTTTATGAAGCTCTTTAAATCAAGATTTGTGAAAACTTGAAAATTTATAATATGAAAATGTGTTAAATTTAAGCCTATTTTTTTTCATGTCAATTCCATTATTATCCGTTAAGTTCTGCATATAACATATATCATTTAACACAGGGGTGGGCAATTGTTTTGGCTCAGGGGCCACATAGGTTGGTGGAGGGCCGCATCAGGGGCCACTTTGTGAAAGCGAAGGTTAACAGAGGGCTGCATCTTTTTTCATGACACAATAAACACACTGCTTTATTCCCTGTATTACCAAAGAAATATTTGTTTGTCCATTCTTCATTAAACACATGACATTCATTACCAATTTTACATTTTTTTGGAGCATTCATGGTTTCACAAAAGTTGGAAATATATATATTTGCTAATGCAAAGACAAAATTGAAATTAATCAGATCAACTGGAAAAGCACTGCACATTGTATCTACACTGCGCATGTATATTGATGTGGCCATTCTAGTGGAAAATATGAGATGAATATTCGGTCATGCAACAGGAAGGAAATCTCAGTCCAAGGTGGATTTTCCTGATTGTCTTGGAGGGCCGCATAAAAACTCTTAGCGGGCCGCATGTGGCCCTCAGGCTGCTAATTGCCCATCTCTGATTTTAACACATCCTTGAAATATAATACTTGTCGTTACTCTAAAGTTAGTGATAGATAAGAATTCAAGACCATGCGATGGGTAAGCCCGAGAAACAGTTGATCATGAATATATCATTCTATTACTGATGAACATTAGGCAACCATGAAGTCATAAAAACTATTATGAAGAATTTTTCATTATTATGCATGTACTTTTGTTGATGTAAATCAATAAATAACTATTATTGAAAAACTATTATCATCAGACACAAACAGTTTACAAAGTGAATAACATTGAATCATAATGGCCTCATTGATGATGAATAATTGCAGAGCTTTATGCAGATTACATATAAAGATGCACATAGAGAGTGTACCAATAGCTCAAGCAAGCTCATAATTAACAAGTGTGGTTATGAGAAATATTTAAAATCTCTATCCAGAACCGCACTTGTTAATTACGAGCTTGTTTGAGCTATTGGTACGCTCTCTATGTGCATTTTTGTAACTACAAGCTCATTAAAAGTAATGTCATGTTATATATGACTTGCTTTTTTAATTATTATAATTTTACCTTTAAGGCTTTGGCTATGCTGAGGCTATTAGAATATGGTAGATCTGAATTTATTTCAGTCCCATATAGCTATTTAAGTTAGATAGCTGGATTTAAAGACATTTTCATGTCCGAAAAATTCAGAGTTTCTTCTTAAATATACGTTTGAAATAAGTGCTGGTTTTTTTGAGTTGATATTTTAGGTCTAGTGTCCGAATATTCTAGCTCTCCACTGACATGGGCTATAATCTCGAAATCATGGTCTGGAGATAAGAATGTTCTGGATAGAGATTTTAAATATTTCTCATAACCGCACTTGTTAATTACGAGCTTGTTTGAGCTATTGGTACGCTCTCTATGTGCATTTTTGTAACTACAAGCTCATTAAAAGTAATGTCACGTTATATATGACTTGCTTTTTTAATTATTACATATAAAGATATGGATGTCCATTTGAAAAGAAGATTCCACGTTTGAATAATAACAATTCATCAAACTTGCAGTTTAAACAATAAGACAAAAGCTGCTTTCTACTCCAGAGCTATCTAGTGTAAACTTAGAAAACCAATGATTATCAGATACATATAAAATCCTTATCTTTAGTAATTACAGATATGGACTCTAGATGGATATTAGGTGTACATGTGCATTTTTTCTGACCAAGCCATATTAATAAAGGCAAAAGCCAGAAATTGTTCTGAAAATGGGGATTTAAATATATAAGGATTTGATTTTATATGCATTTGATAACCACTGATTATGTAAGCATATGCTAGATGGCACTAGCATAAAGAGCTATTTTTTATTTATAAACTAATAAAACTAAAAAAAAAAAGCTATGAACTTTAATGGTAATCTTAATAAAAAAATGCTTGGGTGTTCATAAAAAGTTTGAATGCCAGAATCATTCCTCGGCTCTATTAATTATGCCAAACTATACAAAGTGTAATAGTAATGCCCCAAATAAATGACCCTTTGGACATAATTCTCTTATAAGATATATGAAAAGAAAACAAGGTTGGTCAAATATTTCTAATATAAATAAATAATATATATGCACACTTATTAATTTATAAAGAGAATTACTCCATTTATATTCTTCTAGCAATTGTATAGACAGTAAACTAATAATAGTAGAAACTTGAAAATTTTTCAAATCCTTTGAATTCATTAGTTTTTTTTTTACTCTCTCAGTTTTTGAATACAAGTATAATGTATATGCTTAAGCTTTAGATGTTGTTAGATGGTATTTGAACCCAGACCTACAAGCTCCCTTCAGTCATCCACTTCATCTTATATAACCGATATACATGACCACATATGTATGAAACAGATAAATTATCTTCTATGTATGTATTTCATAATGCAACTGTAATAAACCACACAAGGTATCCTTAAATAAATTTTTAAACAAAATTTCCCCATTTTTAGGATAGACTTCAAGATATTCATCAATATTATTGATAATATTTGGGAACATATTTCTATAATAAAATAAGGTAATCAATTTTATATAAATACAGCAAATATGTAACCCATATTATTTACATATTTTATTTATTTATTAGCAACCATTGTACATTAGTAAAGCCTTTCTAATTCCAGAAAAAGTATACAGGAAATAAAGAAACTGTGTAAGTTTTGAAACAACTATACAGTCATAATCTATAAATAAAAACATATATTAATATTGTCTTTTATCTCTGCTACAGAAAATCTTTGTGTGCATTTGTGATAGACTTTAAATCCTCTTTCTTTTTATCTTCAGCTATTTTCTTTTTAAAAAAACAATGTTTATTTATAACTGAAATACAGGCTTATTATATACCTGTATCAATATATGTAATATATAGGATATATGAGCACAGACATTCACACGACCTACCACTCTCCGCTTTATCTCATAACACTGATACACTTGAACATGTATATGTCAAAAAGATAAATAATCACCAATATACATATTTCATGCTAAACCAGCAATCATCAGTTGGTCCAGATTATCATCTCTACACATATATGCAATAAATGCTCAGATATATATTAAGATAGCCAATCTTCATACTTTAATGAACAGGCTTCAATCCATTCCACTCTCCAACTCTTCAACCATTTATCCAATTGAAAATCTGATGATGGAACGCTCAAAGGCTCCCCTGAGGCTGAGATTCTCATCACACCCATGTTGGCCTAAAGTCAATCTGACCCCTCATGTACAAGACATAATCCATTTAATACATCTATGAGGGATTGGAAAACATCTCTACTATGTAATAACTGAAATACAGGTTTATTATATACCTATATCAATAAATGTAATATATATAGAGATACAACCAATCAAATTTCAGGTTTACAATGAACTCATTATTTGCAAATCATTATGACACGAATTTATCTCTTAGTGTAAAAGTTTTCAAATTGCCTCCTATCACTATACATGTATGTCAAAAATAACCTTATATCTCAGGTGAGCTAGGTACTTAAATACCTAAATCTTGGATTTATATTTTTAAAATGTTGAAAATATATAACTATAGTACAATAATTGTTCATCCTTGCATAAAGTATTAAAATGAATAGAAATCCATTCCTATCTTCTGTGATAGTGGTGTAAAATTTATTATAACGATCGAAATGAAAGTGAAGATCGAATCTAACTGCAAACTACGATATCAGCTCTACAGGGCGCCATCTAGGCATTTAAACCTAGAAAAATTTATAGAGTAGGCAGATTATCACTGTTAAGATTCCACTTTATTTAAATATTCAGATCGTTAGCCCAAGTCACTAGCTCAGTGGAGACGCAGAAATAAAAATCTATATCTTAATTTATATCTTAAATATAAATAAATAAAAGCCACTGCCAGAAATTAACACATAAAAATATTTATTTAAGCACATATAAAATAACATTTAAATTTTGAGGAATAAATTCAACATTTTAGATTTTTCTATTAATCTTTAGTTTTACATTTAAGTAAATTACAATCATGAGTTTAATATTTATTTAGTGAGTCGAGTATGAATAGACTACATAGATCTGCATTTGAAAAGAAAATATTCTTCCCTGATTTGACCTTAGACAACAAATTTCGCAATCAAACCGGCGCCAATCCATCCGATACATTTATGTATTCAATGTAGCATGAAAATACGACAACACAAAATACTATACTGTCAGGAATGTACATCTGATCAGTAAGTAGAATTAGAGAAGACATTGTCTCTCCACCAACAGGAATGTTACATCTGTTGGTGAGTAGAACAATAAACATAAAACTCCATAGGAATGGACTGCGGTCCTTTGCCGTCTTACAAACCCATCCATAGGCAAACAGAAGGTGTGTGGCATATATATATATATATATATATATATATATATAATCCTGCCCATAGCGGATCTCATACTACATCTACAATTACACAAATATATCCAATCCATTGAACCAATTCAACTACGAAATTAACAACCTAAGATTACTCTCCCTTAATATAACTTTACAAAACTATATAGCCATTCACGCCCGACTTAAATTTAACATTTAAATATGTTCGCACAGATTATTTTTATACAATTTGTTTTCTAATGTCGAGTATAGATCGGCTGCACAGATTCCACGGTCAAAAACATTCCAAATTAAACACAACCGATCAAAATACAAAGTCAATCGATAATGTCAATTGCTGAGGGAATACAGGAGACCCTTTGGTGTTCATCATAAGACACCGCAGTGACATTGTTGACCTATATGTTCTAATCAACAGTGAAAACCACAATATAATCAACCGCTAACGAATCTCTGCAACGTCTATACCCAACTTAAATGTAATGCATTTAATAATTTCTACAATAAATATTACTACAAATAATAATAATAAAATGGAAATGATTTTAGCAAAACTTAACTATATAAATTTAAACAATCAATTATTAATTTGAAAATCAAATAAGAGTTCATTTTAAAATTTAAATTAGCTGAATCTTTAAAAAAAAACAATGACGAAAGTTCTTAATTACTCTTTTTTGTTGTTGTTAATTTGTAAAGTTCATAACTCACGGTAGAAGAGTCCAGGTTTCTGCTTTTAATTCCCGCGACTTTGCGACGCCTCCATTGGAAGATAATGTTCTGGAGATGGCAATAGCTGGTTCAAGGTATCACAGTCTTTTCATTTTTTTTTTTTAAATAGAGAGTGTGGTATGTGCGTCCTACCACATCTCTCAAAGACAAAACACTGGAACTGTCAGAAAAAACTGTATTTCCCTTTTTATATTATCCACACAGATTCAATCAACAAAACGTCACTAATCCATCACTTTCGTTAGAGTCCGAGCCAAGGCTTAGTGCTTCCATTGGTCAAGCTAATTTCTCTTTATTTTCTTATCTATCTTTCATCAGATCATTTTAATTATACAAGAGCCCAAGGGGCAGTTTGGTTTTCGATAATTCATA
Source organism: Epiperipatus broadwayi (assembly GCA_028023455.1). Lineage (NCBI taxonomy): Eukaryota > Metazoa > Onychophora > Udeonychophora > Euonychophora > Peripatidae > Epiperipatus > Epiperipatus broadwayi. The sequence continues at coordinate 3,556,235 of JAQFVV010012451.1, read as the reverse complement.
AACAATCATTTCCATTTACAGATTACATTAATTAATACCTGTTTTTATTTTTAAATCTTGTACTTTTTTATAAAAAAGTACGTTCAAATACTTATTTGTTTTTTTTTTTTTTAAATATATTTTTAAAGTTTGGCCTCTGTGCGAATGTATATACGTTTAACAAACATTTTAATTTTAGCGTTTAGTTTTTTACTTTTATTTGCGAACTTTTAAGTTTTTATATTAAATTAATGTAACGACATATTTATATATCGTTACATTATATAGCTGTCAATATGGGCATGAAGATTTAGCGTTGATACTTCTAGTTCACCTGAAATGTACAGATTGTTGTAAAATGCATACATAGTGAGAGGGTTGTCTGACTTTCTGAGATATTGGACATTTGTGATATGGTGAGATGATAAATGTATTGATAATTCAAAAAATTTGAAAGTATACATATATATGTAAAGGTATTTAATCAATAAATATAAAACACATATCAGATGGAATAACAATCACAATATTTGGGTATAATAGTGGAAAATCAATTCTGACATGGAAATGACACTTCAGGCCTCTGGTTCTCCAGGAAACAGAAGATTGTTATTGAAGTATGTGTATAGTAAAGGAGAATGATTAAAATAGGTAAAACTCACCATACAGTAATGCCACTTAATGCAAATCAGAAATCAATTGATGCCAGTAATCAAGGGGGATATTGGATAAGTAGGCACTAGATAGGGATTTTATGCATAAGCCTTCTGGCATTCATCAATTACTCTGGCTTGCACTGAATCACACTACTGTATGGAGAGTTTTGCCTGTTTTAATAACAGTTATGAGCAAGCATAAGAAATAGTGATCATGTGATGTTTAGTGGTTTAAAGAGAATGATCTGAAAATTCTTATCCTGTGAGATGGTTTACAATGGGTATTTTTCTGATTTAACACCTCACAATCAAGTAGTGTGCTATAAATCTGAAATTTGATTGTTGCTTATATTTTATAGTGGAGTTACTCAATTTTTACACACACACACACACATATATATGTATATATAAATTGTTTTCAAATATTAGCAAATTTTTAATATGATTCAGATGTGAATGAAATCAATAAGAAGACAACAGATACACTTTTAAAAATTGCAACAAAGATAATTGATACAAAAAAGTAACAATTGATCAGTAAACTTGCTATTGAGACAAAACAATTTAAGAAAAAATGAAGGAACATAAAAATATATAAAAATGATGCATTAAGAAGGATTGAATGTCTTGAACTTTGTAAAATAATGTGAAAAAGAGTTGATAATGATATAAGAAAGTATAATTATAAAATAGCAAGGAAAGCTATGGAAGAAAATAAAAGTCTCAAGAGTGTAAAACAACATTCTGGTATTGGTTGGAAATTATTTCTGCCATAGGAAAAAAAGATGAAAATATTACTTAAAAAAAGATCACATAATGAAATGGTTAGAAGAGTTCTATCAAGAATTAGATGGCAATAAAGAAGAAGAAAAAGTATCTACAGCAACTATTATATCTTCCGAATTTCTCAAGAATTTTAAATAAAGTAAGACATGCATTTAAATTTATGAAGAAAGAAAAAGCTCTAGGTAATGATGGAACTATAATGAATATCTTAGTGAAGAAATAGATTTTTTTTTTGAAAAAGTTATATACTAAATGACTAAATGATAATGATGTAGCAGATGGTTGGAAGAATGTAGTATTAATATTAATATAGAAAAAAGGTAATAAAGAAGATACTAGAAATTATAGACATTCCAGTCTTTTATTAGTTCTATACACAAATTTTACCAAAATAATGGGATTTTAACCAAACAAAAAAAAAAACAAGCTGTATTTAAAAATAACTTTAATACAGTGAATGATATCCAAGTTTTGAGAGAAGTTTTAGAAAGAACCAATGAATGTAAGTTGTCAATATGCTTTGGATTTATAGATTATGAAAAGGCATTTGATTCTATAAGCATTTCTTCAGTGATTAAAGCATTGGATCATCAATATGTAGATTCAGCATATTGTCATATTCTAAAACATATATATAAAAATGCAACAGCAACAATTAGATTACATTATGATTAAAAAAAAGATTAACATTGAGAAGGGTGTAAGACAGGATGACTTCATATCTCCGAAACTTTTGCAAAAAGTATTTTGTGGATTAAAATGGGAACCTAAGGAAGTAAAAGTAAATGGAGATTATTTAACTCATCTATATTTTTCTGATGATGTCGTTGTTTTTGTAAATAATGCTTTAGAGCTCAGAAAATGTTTCAAGAGTTACCAGATGAAAAAAAGTAGAATTAATGTAATTGTTAAAAAGATTGAAATAATGTTCAATAGATTTTTTCACAAGAAGATAATAAAAATTGATAATAATGAGTTAGAAGAAATTAACAACCACAAACACCCTGGTCAAATTGTTACTATAGATGGAAATATAATGGATGAAATTAATCATAGATTTAAACTCGGTTGTAGTGCTTTAGTAAAAATAACTTAATAATTAAAAGGAAATATGCATATGTGTTTAAAAAGGAAGGTTTTTAATCAATATATGTTAACAGTTTTTACTTATGAATCTGAGATTTTGATACTCAACAGAGGAGTAATACAGAGACTTCAGACCAATCAATGAAGTATGCAGAGATTCATGTTAGGATTAGGAGTAACAAAAAAAGATCAAAAGCAAAATATATGGTTGAGAGAACAAATAGCTGTTACTGACATAGAGATTGAAGTGGATTTGGGTCATATGATAATAGATGAAGAGTTGAAATGTTAAAAATGTTAAAATGGATTCCAATAGATTGTAAAAGACATAGAATGAGACCAGATTTGAGATGGATAGATGAAATAATGAAGTGTGTTGGGTTGATATGAAAAAGAGAGGCTAGAAGTCAGAGATAGCATGAATTTGATGAGACCTTCATCCCACAGCAAATCAATAATAGTTGAAAATGAATATATATATATAAAAGAAATTTGTGCATGTATATATATGAAGAATATAATGTTTAAACAGTCCTTTCATTCGTTATTGAGTTTATTTTATTTTAGGGACTGAGCAACATAAGCATAGTCATATTATATATATATTAATGAGATAATTAATGAAATTAATCCTAGAATTAAACTTGGTTGAAGTGGTTTTGGTAGAAATAATATTAAAAGGAAATATGCCTATGTGTTTGAGAAAGAAGATTTTTAATAAATGTATTTTACCAATTCTTGCTTACGGATCTAAGATTTGGACACTTAATACAAGAGCAATACAGAGACTTCAGACCATTCAAAGAAGTATGGAGAGATTCCTGTTAGGAATAAGAGGAAGAGATTGAAAATGCAGTACATGGATAAGAGAGCAAACAGGTGTTGCTGATATCGTTGAAAGAATTAAAAGATTGAAGTAGAATTGGGCTCGACATATTGCTAGAAGAGATGATAATAGATAGACAATTAAAATTTTAAACCGAATTCCAAGAGATTGTAAAAGATCTAGAGAGAAACCACATGTGAGATAGATGGATGGAATAAAAAAGTGGTCAGAGGAGATATGGAGAAGAGAGGCTAGAGATTGGTGAAGATGGATTGAACTTGGGAAGACCTTCATCCTGTAGCGGATTGATAATGGTTGATGGTGGTGATGATATATATATAAAAGATTGTGTAGTAGTTGAACAAAACCATTTTGAATTTCATTTTTTAGATTCTAAATAAATTTAGGAAACTTCTTTTAGGCTAGGCACCCAGTGTTGATATGTAAGTAAATATCTAACACTTGACTTAGAAAATAAAGAAAGGGAATCTCTAAAGTCATCATCCCTATACAATTGGAAAGCTGCTTTTTTTATTTACTATTAATTTGATCGGAAATTGATTATTTAAGTGTTGGCTTAATCACTTAACTATTTATATAATATACATTAATATCATAACTTGAGTAAAATCCGAAAAGCACTATGGCATAAGATCAATCAATATAGTCTTCAATTTGTTAGATATAATACTATAAAGTCCACTACTGTAAAATCATATTTTCGTTGGATTAAACGTATTAAAGGAAATAGAGACATAGATCCTATTTGTTATTAAGGTTATCCCAAAGATATGCAAAGAAGTGAAAAATTGATATTTTCATTGAGAAGTTATGGCTGATGATAGAATACATTGAAGAACTACAATTAGTCACGGTATTGAAATCTTCCAGAAAGAAAAGTTTGAAAATTAATAAACAGTATCGCAATATATATAAACAGAATATTGGTCCCAGTGTTCTTTGTATGTGGGTGCGTGATTTATGGATTGGTCAGGATACTCATTGCAAAATTCAACTCGTATAAGTACTATTATTTAGTGATTGATTTTGCGAATCACTGATGATGATGATGATGATGATGATATTAAAAAACGTTATGTTACTTTAAAAATCAAATCAAAATATAATAAAAGGCTTTAAAGTCTAGTAATATTTAAATTAAAGGGGGGTGGGGTAAATAAAACACATAGTACGTATGCGCACATAACTATAGGTAAATTAATTAATTAATAGATAAATGAAATAGTAATAAATATTGCTTAGTTAGATAGATAGTCAGTAATTAATTGAAAAAAGTATACAAAATCAATAAGCAAAAGAATAATTAACTAAATCGTTTTGCAAGTATATAAATTTATATATTGTCGCACATGCTTTAATTTTATCTATAAAATGTTTAATAAATATTAATACATATTTAAGCTAAATACAATAATTAACTGCTTAACAAATAAATATTTGCTTACACACCATTAAATTAAACTAGCAAGAAGCGAAAGATGGAAAAAATACAGTGCGAACATTACCAAAGAGCGAAGCGGTTGATACATTTTCGTGAGTGGGTGTGAAAAAAAATCATGGCGTAAATGTTGAGTTTTGTTTTGACAATTTTTTTTTTAAAAAAACATTTATTGCTATCGAAGACCAGTTGATTTTGTTTGGGTACTTATGATTTCTTCCGCGCATGTCTTTAAACCTCCACGAATCTAGCTTTGACAGTTCGCTAATGGTCTCGCTTAAGATTTTGGAGTTGACATTAATTACCAGTAGCATCAACTAAATCTTAAAATATTTAAGTCACTGATCAAGGGCTTCACCACTAACTTTATTTGCATAAAAGCAAGGATATAAAAGCTCACAGCTTCAAACAGCCAACAGAACTCATCTTGACAAAGAAAGTGCAGAACAACCCAAATCAGGTAAATATTTATTTATTTCTAGTTACTATTAAATTTTCCTATCTCATTATATAACTTTATATGTAAAATGATGTGTCATAAAGTTGTTTTAGTGTGTCTATAAGAACATATTTATACGCGAGTGTGTGTGTGTGTGTATATATATATATTAATTTATAGATATACGTGTGCATCGTTTTTATACGGTGAAGTCATTAATATAATTTTTGGTAATAGTCAATGAATAGATTTTGTAATAAAAAAAAAAGTATATATGTTTGTTTATGTGCTTGCAGCAATCGAAAATTATCTTATTGATTTTAAAAACGTCTCATGACAGTATTTCTTATTTAACTTTCAGCCAAAGTTTTATGAATGTATATAAAAGTCTTTACAATGTACTGTTAGCGTATTCAGCTCCTATGCGCATGGTTTTGGATTCAATCGTGTAAAACTTGGAAGAAACTGACGATTTTCGAGCAAACTTAAAGATTGTTTTTTTTTTTTTTTTTACGAAGCCGGTCTATAGATAACCTGCTAACGATTATTGATCTGTAAAGAATATCTTATTATTTTTAGACACAAAATGAAACAAAAAAAAAAAAACGAAAATAGCTAAATCACCGACTGTAGTTATTTAGCCGGCTTATTCTAATGAATAACGTCTTTTTCTTTCACTATTACTGTAAGATGTTGGAAAGTCTTTTGCCCGCAGTGGACTGACTATTCAAGGCTGCATTTAATTCTTTTGCTTGTATAAACTATATATGGTTATATGCAAAAAAATTTAACAACTTTACCTACTGATAAATAGCTAAGAGAAAGCCTATTGTAGTCAAATTTTTAAAGTAATAAAGTAAAAAAAAAAATCTGGTTGAAATTGTACAAGTTATTAAAATACATATTTAAAACTCTTCATACGTGCGTGTGTGTGTCTATGTCAATTTCTTATGAAAGTAAGAGTATTAATCTTTTTTTAAAGTTTCGCCTATTTAAAAATAGATAGGAAATCTTTACGCGGAGAAAGATTATTAAGCGGCCAAATATCGTTTCTACGGCTACGTCATGTCTAAGTTTGCTTTGTTAACATTGTATTTTCTTCAAGTTAATAGAATATATTTATTACTGCCCTGAAAAAGTATACCTGTGATATTATCAAACATGGGCAAGCATTACCGCAATTGCGATCTTAACTAACGGACGAAAGAATATATTGCAATATGAATGATAGATACTCTTGTCTATATTTACACACGGAAAAAATTGAAAAAAAAAATTTGATATATAATCACCCGAAAAAATATTGTAACAACATATATATAAATCTTTGTCATCATCTTCCATCATTATCGATCAGTTTCAAGAAAAGTTTGATCCAGTTTCTCCGTTTTATAGCTTTCATTCTACACAACATTCCAGCATCCTTATGTCATTTATTATCCTGCTAGCAAATAGTTTTTTTTGATCTTACACAAATATTTGTAATTGAGTTTAAGACTCCACATGTCCGTCTATTGCCATATTTTTTACCAACATATTCATCCCAACTCCATTTTAACTTTTTAATTCTTTTGAATTTAGTAATTCTTATTTATTCACTCACCTATGTTTTTCGTTTTACAGTCTTCTTATTTTCATCTTTTTTTTTTTTTCGAGATAGCTATAAGTCTGAAATCTGGTAATCATGCATTTATTTATTTTTTAAATCTTGTTGTCGTTTTTTTTTATTTTCTTTTTAATAAATCGTTTTATCAAAATTGCTCCATTCAAGTTTACTTCTATAATTAATTTCATACATTATGGTTTTATTTTCATTCACATGCACACATATGTATGTATTAAATTACTACAATTGTCAAATTTCTGGATTTTTTTTTATTTATTGCTTATGAAATCTTGATGTGTAGAAAATAAAAATCTAAAACTGCCCGCTATGGTAATAACAAAAAATCAGGAAATTGTTAGTTCTTATTTTCTACGGATCTTGATAATCAAAATTATGTATTTTTTTTATTTGCGTAATTACAAGGTAATCTGTTAAGAGAGTCTGTTGTCAATTAATATACATCCTGTAAATCATTAACGCATAATCGTTACCATTAATTTTTAGCCTAAAGTTTAATTACAACTTCATCCAAGTAATGTATTTCCTTCTGCTTCTTGCTTTAATTCGCTATATGTGTATGAAATAAAAATAAGCTATGGCCTTTAAAAAGAGAGAAATAAAACTTTGAATGCAAGACAATTGTACCCCCCCCCCATATGTCATAGCATCGGCCGGGACGCGAACCCACAACCGTCTGCAACCAACTACTTGCTTGCAAGGCGGCTGCGATGATCTCTCGGCTAAAAGAAAGAGATTTGTTTTATTTACGGACATCTGTTGCTTTTAGCCAGCAAAAATGAAAGATGGACCAGCTGTAGAGCGTCAAATTTTTGAGATAAGTTCTGTAATAAATTTGACTAGTAATTAAAATTTAACAACTTTAATAATATTATTATAAAATTATTTTATATTTATACTATAAATAGACGTGAGCTAACAACTGTGCTCAAATATAAACTGAATTTTAATAGTTGTGAGGATGTGATTTTATAAATATTTTGAAGCTTTTTTTTTATTTAGTATTTTTTATATTGAAATTAAAATATTAAAAGACTTCATACTAGTTTAATTATGTTTTCTTATCAGTCAGTCGGTTGAAGGAATCTGCAATCAAACCTATTTTCAGGGGACTGGAGAATAACATTTTTATTTAGCTTTAGATTCTGATTTAATTTTTTTTTTAATTATGACTTAATTTTAATTAAAAAATTTATTCTTAAGAAATGATTTTTATTGTTATAATATAATTGTGAGCCATTCTAAAAAGTTATTGCTAAAATAAATAGTACGTATTTAAAAAATTAAAATAACGGTAAATGCCGCTAACACTTCGTCATAACACTTTTTTGATAGATATTTAAACTTATTATTGGATTATAAGTGAATATACAATCCAGAATGGTTTTAAAAATTATTTTAAGCACGCACAAAAAAATTGTACTTACATAATTATCTTATTTTATCCATATAACTAATAGCTCCTAACTGCGATTAACTTATCTGCGATTTTAGGTATCCATGCAGTATGTGCACTCACCTATATATACATGTTTGTGTGTTATATCCTTTTAAATATAATATATATATACAAACTTCTATATGTGTGTGTGTATGTATTAAGAATACATGTTATAATATAATTTGCTATTCACTGCGAATTGATAACGGCCGCGTGAATTGAATCAAATATGACTGTGAAGGATACAAGAGAAAGGAACTGCTCTATATTTATTTATATTTTAACTTTAAATATAGGAGTGAGTATATTTATAAGGGATATATTTTTGTCTTCTTTAAAATAAACCATTATACGGATAGCGGAACGCCTTTATATTTGCCTTTTCTCCATTTTACTTACTAAATTTTAATATATGAATTTTTCTAAGTACAGGCTTTTTCATATCTGCACTCTAATATGTAATATATAGGGGGTTTGAACTCAGACCGTGTATGATCAAGGGTGTCAGCAGTATGAGATAGTGTGAATAGTTGAGGGTCGTGTGAAAGTCTGAGTTCAACCCCCCTTTACTTACTAAAGCAATCAAAAACTTAATCGTATAAAAGACCCATCTATTGATAATTTATAAATATTGTGCTTCATGCAGAAATAAATCAAGATCTTAATCTTAATCTCAGTAAGTAATCAGGTTATCACTTTATGCTTTAGCCTAGGGCTTTCTCTATACATGTATGTGTGTGAATAAAGCAAAGTGGGGTCTATTTCTTATGTAAATAACGAGGGATATCTTCGCCTTTGATGTTATTAGAAAATCATTAATTACTATCAGTAGTCCTAAGACTTTTCTCTGGTTGCCCTGTAATAGCTTTTTTGTCTTCAATTAAACTCTAGACAAAAAAAGTTATTGTGAGTTCCTAGATGACTCTCAATAATATCTAGTAATGTCACATTTTGATAATTTACATCATAATAAATCCATAAAAATAATTGATTTGATATATACATATTACAATTTAAAGGTGCTCAACTTCCTGCGCTCTTAACTGTCACACTATTATCTCTAAACAAATACCTTAATGGTTATTATTAATCATTTATTATGTTACAAATTAGTATGCCATTTTTAGATCATATAATTGCATTGAATAATTAACTCAACTCCCCTCCGAAATATTTTTAATATAATTTTTATTTTATCCCATACACTTTAATCACATGAGATTTGAGACTCAGACTTTCAAGCACTCATCCACACTATCTCAAACCAGTGATACACATGATCACACACGTGTAGAAAAGATAAGTAATCACCAATATAGTATTTCGTGCTGAACCAGCACTCATCAGTTGGTCCAGATTATTATCTCCTATATATATATAGAATCAGTGCTCAGTTTTTATTAAGATAGCAAATTTTCATACTTTAATGGATAGGCTTCAATCTACTCCAACTCTTCAACCATCCATACAATGCCCAAATCCCATGCTGATTCCAATATTATTGTCATGCCCATGTTGACTTCAAGTCACTCTGACCTCTCATGTATAGGCAATAATATTGAAATCAGCATGGAATTTGGGCTTTCCATCATCAGATTTTTAAATGGTATTGGAGTAGATTGAAGCCTATGCATTAAAGTATAAAGATTTTCTATCTTAATATAAACTGAGCACTGATTATATATTTGTGTGCGAGATGATAATCTGGGCCAACTGATGAGTGCTGGTTCTGCACAAAATATGTATATTGGTGATTATTTATCTTTTCAACATGTGTCTGGTCATGTGTATCCGTGGTATGAGATAGTGTGGATTGTTATTGGGTGCTTGAAAGTCTGAGTTCAAATCCCCTATATTTATAATTAAGCTCCAGGTATATAAAGAATGTCTGTATTTCAAATATTTAATCACATGAATAAAAATATCTGGAAAATGTAAATGATCCCAAAATGCAATTCGCGCTAAAACAGCAATCTTCAGCTGGTCCAAGTCATCATCTTAAATTTTTATTCATATAAAGTGTATATGATGAAATGAGAGTTTTATTTATATTTAAAATATATATGTGTGTATATGGTGCAGTGTATGTAGGTATACTATAACAATATTTGATAAACGTTAGATGAAAAGCAATGGCAAGGACTTATGATCTAACGATTAGCACATCTACCTGATATGTCCATGACTTTGGATTCAATTATACACCAAGAAAACTTTTACAGTTAGGACCTTTTTTAGGCAAAGTTACATAGTTAACCCAGATAGCCTTTCATAATAATCAGTAAATAGGCAATTTAGAGAGTAAAAGTCAAAGAAAATACTGGGAGTAAATAAGAGAGATTATAATACAATAAGGCTCTTATCATAATGTAACCATGCCAAGCTCATGGTTACATTTATTTTTAATGGTAAGCTATCATTGATGATTATTGAGGAGTATTTTTTATTGCATGATCATAATTCTTTTAATTAAAAAATTTCAAAATCATTAAATTGTCTTTTCTCATCCATTATACATTTATGAATAAAAACAAATTTAGTCTATTTAAAAATGCATACATATTTAGACAGTAGTGAGTGATTGAGTGTAAAGCAAGCTTATTGATTTTGAAAAGTGTTTGGCAAAAATAAACTATAACCAAGCAATATTTTTTTATATGTTTTGTCATCGTTTTCCAGTACTTTAATAACTTTATGCTATAAAGAAATACAGCAATTTGCCATGCTCATGGGCTGTGTTCGAATTCTGGTCAAGAAAACTTAAAAAAAAAGTTTTCAGGTATTTGCCAGACATAAGTTATTTTTAGTTAGCTGGATTATAGCTAACCCAGTTAATCATTCAATATCGATTGCCAAATAGGTATCGTGCTAATCTTAGTTAGCTGATTAACTAATGGTGAGAACATGTTCATTTATCATTAGATTAAAAAAGATCTAAACTTATATATATGTGTGTGTGTTAATTGAAGAAAGATCAATTAATTAGAATAAAATAATACTTACTGATGAGTCAACAAGAGAGTAGATCACTGCAGAGATTGCAATGTTTTCTAATCTCACACTTTAGAGATTATCTTACACTTTAATATATCATCATCATCATCATCATCATTAACATTGGATTTCAACCAAACAAAAGAACAAGCTGGATGTAAAAGAGATTTTAGTACAGATGATCATATCCAAATATTGAGAGAAGTTATAGAAAGAACCAATGAATATGAGTTGACATTATGTTTTGGATTTGTAGATTAAGAAAAGGCACTTGATTCTATAAGTATTTCTGCAGTGATTAAAGCATTGGATCATCAAGATATAGACCTAGGATATTGTCATATTCTGAAGAATATTCATAAAAATGCAACAGCAACAATTAGATTACATAATGATATTTGGAAGGTTAACATTGAGAAGGATGTAAGACAGAATATCTCCTTATCTCCAAAACTTTTTACAGAAGTGCTGCAAGAAGTATTTTGTGGATTAACATAGGAAGTTAAAGAAGTAAAAGTAAATAGACATTATTTAAGTCATTTAAATTTTGCAGATGATGTAGTTGTTTTTGCAAATAATGCTTCAGAGCTTCAGGAAATGTTGCAAAAGTTAACAGATGAAAGTAAGAAAAATTGGATTAAAAGTAAATGTTTAAAAGACTAAAGTAATGTTCAATCGATTTTTTCAAAAGATGAAAATAAAGATTGATTATGAAGAGTTAGAAGAAGTTAATAACTATAAATACTTTGGTCAGATTATTACTACAGATGGAAATATAATGGGTGAAATTAATTATAAAATTAAACTTGGTTGGAGTGCCTTTGGTAGAAATAACTTAATATTAAAAGAAAATATGCCTGTGTTTAAAAAGAAGGGTTTTAATTAATGTATGTTAACAGTTTTATTTATGAATTTGAGACTTGGACACTTAATAGAAGAGTAATAAGGAGACTTTAGACCACTCAAAAACTATGGAGAGATGCATGTTAGGAGTAAGAATAGGAGATCGAAAACGCAATACATGGGTAACAAACAGGTGTTACTGACATCACTAAAATAATTAAAAGACTGAAGTGGAGTTGGGCTGGATATATTGCTATAATAGATGGACAATTAAAATATTAAACTGGATTCCGAGAGATTGTAAAAGACCCAGAAAAGACCACATGTGAGATGGATAAATGAAATAAGAAAATGTGCAGGAGTGCTGTGGAAAAGAAAGACTAGAGATCGGAGAAGATGGACTGGATTTGGGAAGATTTTCATCCTGCAGGGGACTAATAATATATAAATACGATGTTCTTTGTTTAATTATTCATTTTCTGTAGAAAGAGGGGGGGGGAGCTTAAATTTTCCATTTATATTATAACTTCAATTGCATCTCTAAAGTTTTGATCGTTTTATATCGCTATACTGATATAGTTACTATTTTCGTAATCCATAATTTATAAATAATATTGACGATTATTAACTACTCAAAGTTAAAACATTATTTAATTGGTATGAGTTTAATTATGATGTTTATCTTTAAAAATATTTTTTTTACTCGTATTGGGTTGATATTTTATAAATGTTGAGAAGGTAATGCATAAAGCGACCAAAACACTTTAATTTGAATAATTATCGCAAATCTTCATTTGATAAAACTAATTTAAAACATTTCTTATTTGCAATTAAATTGGTTCCACAAATACCAGGCTTAATGGAAAAGCTTTTGCTTACTGACAAATTTATTTTCTATCGCATTAAGTACGTTTCGTTTAAGAGAATGAGCTTGTAAAATATTGTAGAGATAAATTATTTGTTTTATTTTTTTTTTTGAATTCATAAAAATAACAAAAGAAACATTAATAAAACCATTCTAATGCAATAATAATAGTAATAATATTTAAATTAAGTTTGAAAGCATTGTACCGTGGTACCCCCCCCCTTCTTTTCCACGCGCACATGCCGACAAATATTTTAAAATTAAGTTCATATTAACAAACTGATTTTTTTTTTTTTATGTCTTTAAAAATACATTTTGAGTTTTAAAATTGAATTTTTAAATTGTCTTTAAAAAGAAATAAATCACTTAAAATTCTTTCAAAATTTTATAATCACAAAAATATAAAAACGTATATAGAGAGAGTACCAATCGTTCATTGATTGGTAAATGGGTATCTAACTATTTTAGCTAGGCGGATAAAAAAAAACGCCTGAAATCTCTTCATCTTATATTGTATTAGCTTGGTGATTATTATCATTTTCATTAATTTTCTGTAGCAGAATGCTGAAACGGTCTTATTCGGTAGTGGACTATATAAAGGTTGGACTATATAAAGGTTGTTTACCTCTGTGCACAGTTAAAATGTAAACAGCTTTTAAATAGTTCTTTACAGAACAAAAACCTCTCCAATGATCTCTTATAAAGAAGTAATAAAGAAAGAGATATTATTTATCAGACCAGATAATTGCCAAGTGGTGATAGTTTGGGATACATTTTTATCCTTGTTACTTTTTAGTTAAAAATAGCAAAATACCCATTAGCAAACCAAAGTGGATGTTTAGTTAAGTTGATTATATACTGGCTAGTTGAAAAAAGAAAGTAAAACTTTAAAGAACTTGAAAAAATTTTCAAATTTTGCTTGGATCTGATTCGAACCCAAATTATGAGAATGGTAAATATGTAACCTTTTTACATATATATGATACATTTTATCCGCATTACAATGAATCTACAATAATTATTTATATCAAGACTTGCGATATTTTAAAGTTAAAGCGTTGGTGGTCTAGTGGTTAGCATAGCTGCATTCCAAGCAACTGGCCTTGTTCGCTTCCCGGTTAATGCACTTGACATATGAAAAAAAATTGACGTATCTATTTTTAATAAAGCATATAACTCACACATATATACTACATATGCATTAAATGATCTCAAATTTGTTACAATTCTTTAAAAGCGTAAGTATTAATTTGATTATAATAAAATATCGACGATACATTAAGCTAGCTGTATGAAATATGCCAAGAATTATCAACACCTTCATGTCAATGCACCAACAAGTGCTACTACTGTAAACCACTTGTTTATAATCACTGGCAATAACTAGAAGATGCTTTCTGGGCTAAGTAATTATAAATAAATAACTTACAATTATAATGGATTTTTATACTGATTTCTTTATATGTATACGCAAATTCATAAATGCATTAATACTTTAGTTCTTGCTAAAACAGTTATCTTGATAATTCTATCACGCTTAAAAGAGTATTTCTAAAGATATATAATTCAGAGGTTTTTCTTTTTGCTTTCAACATAGCAGAATGACCACTATAAGTGCATGTTCTGATTATGCTTACATTGCCAATATTTTTATCTATAACCCCATTTTGTTGTTAGTGTTGTTCCCAACCATTGTTTATGAATTTTAAAAAGTTTCCATCTTTTAGTTGATAATTATGGCTTTAACATTGTTTATTTTTGGAGACTGTTAATAGTTAGACTATTTGTGGTCTCCTTTACGGGAATTAAATCACAATAGATCCATCTCCAATGTCTAAAATGAGATATTTTTTTATAAGGATTAGGATGTGATTCAAAAATAACATGCACTTGTGTGTGTAATATTTATATATTTTTTTATAAAAATAGTAAATAATTACATGGCAAAATGATAATTACTTTTTCTTAAATGCAACATGATAGACCATAAAATAAAAATAAAAAAGGATTCTTTTTTTTTTTAAAGTGTCATAGCATCTGCCAGGACGCGAACCCGCAACCCGGGCAACTGCCTGCAAGTGCAAGGCAGTCGCGCTGACCTCTCGACCACCAATGCAAGACAAAAAAGATTCTTGTGTAATGAAAATGCAGTTTTAGTACCCTATATGTACAGTCATAGAGTAGTCAAAAGTTTGACTATCAATTTCCAATTCAATTATATATAAAAGAGTAAATGGGAAAAGAAGATTGATTGAGGAAATCAGAGAGAAAAACAGAAATTGAATTGGACATATGTTAAGAAGAAATGATAGTTTAATGAAAGATGTTTTGGAGGAAATGGTAAGTGGAAATAAGAAGAAAGGATGGAAGAGATTGATATTGTTGGATGCTACAAGATATTGGAAGAGTTATTAAGGAATTGAAGAGCTGGGCAAGGAAAAGAATGGAATGGAAATATGGATGAAGTGATGTGTTCTCTGGACCTGTCCATTTGATAGATTACTGTTGTTGATGATATATAAAAAAAACTTGGCAGAGTTTACCTTAAATCTTTACAAAAAATTAATGATGCACTCCCTAAATGCTTTATGTAATTTATAACAATTTCGACTGCCTAACTGCCTTCTTCAGATATTAAAAAAATTTGTAGATTAAAAGGGAATAGATGAAAAGTATTTAATATCTAAAAACACTAATAGATAATTTAAACTGGCATAAATTAAATAAAACATTTTAGAAGTGAATTTTGGAAAGTATGTGAGTATATTTTTTTAATAAAAGTTTAGTAAAAGCAATTTAATAAAAGTGGAAAAAGTTTTGGATGTCTTTGAATTTAACATTATAAAACCATTGAATGTTCAATCCGCCATTAGGATTTGCAAATATATAATCCTCCATGCAATTAATTATATGATACTACTCTGGATAGATAATAGAGAAACAGTCAATTGGGGGTATAGGCTTTTCATTATTTTAAGTCTTTTTTCTCTTTTCTTGTTCAAATTGTTTTAACAATGGAGAATCCACCATTGGTATAACTGTGGACTCGTTAGAATGATTATCCATTTCAGCTAAATCAATTTCATTTGTCCGCTTAATGTTTGCTGACTCCATAGCTCATAACTCGTGTAATGTGTTTGCACATTCATCTCCTTTTATTAATGTATTATCTCCATCATACATAAATTTTCTACTAAGTAAAGATTTCTGGACACTTCTGTCTCTTAAAAAATTATAGGATTTCTATGGGAATATTTTTGTCTACTTCATGCAATAGTAAATGACAGATTCAGAATTTAAACATTTCTAGATTGATTCTCAGTAAAGCAAAAAAAAACTCAATTTGGTAAGTTGAATAATGCTCATTACAGCAATTCGATTAGTTGAAGACCACATGATTTTCCTTGTAAGTAGCAATTAGATAAAAAAAACTGCTTTATTTAGTTTTTTTAAAGAAAACATTTCATTGTATTTACAATTTTTTCAATGGCAAATTCTGCAGTAAACAAGTTATTGATCCTAAGACTAAGCATGAAATAAATTGGTCATCATCATGCATATACCAATAAAACATCACATAATAAAAGCCATAAACTACTCTGACATTATCATCAGGTGTCCAATGATTGCTTAAACTTGCAGTAGATCATCTTAGAGAAGAGTGTAGAGAAATTGCTTTTGAATGCGCAAGTTGAATATGCTGAGAAAGTTATGTAATGTTTGTTAGTATTAATCTTCTTGGCCAAAAGGTAGAGGAAAACTTAGTTACTTGCTTAGTGTAAAATCTATATAACTATGCAAATGATTTAACCTGGATTCAAAATGCTACTTCATGATGTTAGTTAAGAAGTAGAAGTGATCTGCAAGTGCACAAGTATATTAGTTTGCACTTTAAACTCTAAATTCTCCACTAATGAAAGATAGAAATCAATATGGAGACATTGGGTTGTATGGTACTATCATCAATTATTTATTTATTACTCAAAGACAGTTTTAGGATAGAATGACTGTTTTTGTTAATTGTGTATGGTAACTTCACCATTGTATGTCAGTCTCTTGGTATATTTTGGCATTTTATATTTTGAGCTGTTGTCTTATATTAATTTTACTGGGTTGTTGAAATAAAATATAATTTGACTTAGTTATGTGGTGCAATTAATAAGAAGTTCTTCCAATGAACAACATAAGACAGTATGTAAATAATGTACCACTTCATTTCTAAAATAGAACATTAGTTAGATATACAAAAACAAACTACATTATTGCCATTGATATCTTGTATATCCACAACAATGGACAATGCACTTAGATGAATACTGTTGTACATTAAAGGCCTTAACATCTAGGATGTATTGCTACTCAATGTCTACCTGGTGCTATATTTATGTCGGTACAAAATTTTTATATCACCATTGTCAACCATTATCAATCCACTGCAAGATAAAGGTCTCTCCAAGTTCAATCCATCTTCTCCAATCTCTAGCCTCTTTTCTCCACATCATCCCAGCACAGTTTCTTATTTCATCTATTCATCTCACATGTGGTCACTTTCTGGGTCTTTTACCATCACTTGTAATTTGGTTTAAGATTTCAATTGTCTATCTATTATCATCTCTTCTACCAATATGTCCATTACAACTCCACTTTGGTCTTTTAATTCTTTTAATGATGTCAATGACACTTGTTTGCTCTCTTATCCATGTATTGCATTTTCAAACTCTTCTTGTTACTCCTAATATGAATCTCTCCATATTTCTTTGAGTGATCTGAGGTCTCTGTATTGCTCTTCTAGATTAAGTGTCCAAGTCTCAGATCCATAAGTAAGAACTAGTAAAACACATTTATTAAAAACCTTCCTTTTCAAACACATAGGCATATTTTCTTTTAATATCAAGTTATTTCTACCAAAAGTACCCCAAACAAGTTTAATTCTATGATTAATTTCATCCATTATGTTTCCATCTGTAATAATAATCTGACCAAGGTATTTGTAGTTGTTAACTTCTTCTAACTCATCATAATCAATCTTTATTTTCATCTTTTGAGAAAATTCATTGAATATTACTTTAGACTTTGTAACATTTACCTTTAGTTCTACTTTCTTACTTTCATCTGATAACTCTTGCAACATTTCCTGAAGCTCTGAAGCATTATTTGCAAAAACAACTACATCATCTGCAAAATCTAAATGACTTAAATAATCTCCATTTACTTTTACTTTTTTAGTTTCCCATTTTAATCCACAAAATACTTCTTGCAGCACTGCTATAAAGTTTAGGAGATATGGAGTCACCCTGTCTTACACTTTTGTCGATGTTAACTTTTCTAGTATCATTATGTAATCTAATTGTTGCTGTTGCATTTTTATAAATATTCTTCAGAATATGACAATATCCTGGGTCTATACCTTGATGATCCAATGCTTTAATCACTGAAGAAATGCTTATAGAATCAAATGCCTTTTCATAATCTACAAATCCAAAGCATAATGGCAACTCATATTCATTGATCCTTTCTATAACTTCTCTCAATACTTGGATAAGATCTACTGTACTAAAACCACTTTTAAATCCAACTTGTTCTTTTAGTTGGTTGAAATCCAAAGTTCTCTGTTGGTGAATTGTAATTATCGCAATAAAAATGTTGTATAAAACTGATGAAAGACTGATAGATCTGTAATTTCTAATATCTTCTTTGTCATATTTTTTAAATATTAATATTAATACTGCATTCTTCCAATCATATGGTTCATCTTTATCATTTAGATATTTGGTATATAACTTCATCAAAAAAATTTCTATTTCTTCACCTCATTCTTTTAATATATCGATTATAATTCCATCATTATCTAGAGTTTTTCCTTCTTCATAAATTTAATTGCATGTTTCATTTCTTCATTTAAAATCCTGAGCAATTCAGGAAATATAATAGATGTAGGAGGTAATTGTTCTTTATTACTATATAATTTTTGATAGATCTCTTCTACCCCTTTCATGACGTCATTTTTCTTTTTAGTAATAGTTCCATCATTTTTTCATATTGCAAATATAAGTTTCCTACCAATACAAAAATGTTGTTTTACATTTTTGCCACTTTTATTCTCTTCTACAGGTTTCCTTGCTAATTCACAGTGATACTTTCTTATATCATTATCAACTCTTTTTTTTTTTCACCATTTTATACAATTCAAGATATTCAATCCTTCTTAATACATCACTTTTATATATTTTTATATTCCTTCTTTTCTTCATAAATCCTTTAGTGCCAATAAACATTTTAATGGTTAATTGCTGTTTTTTTCTACCAGCTAATTTTGTTGCAATTTTTAAAAGTATAACAGTTATTTTCCTATTAATTTCATTCAAATCTGAGTCATGTTCAAAATTTACTAATACTTGAAAACAATCTGCAAGTTCTAATTTAAATTCATTAGAATGTTTTTGAAGATTAGGAATATCAACTGTAAATATTGTTTTTCTTAATAATTTTTTGTCTCTCTAGTTTTGCATTAACACATATCTTACATCTTATTAATCAATGATCATTTCCTGTGTTGAATTTATTAAGGACATTACAATCTTAAAATGTGTATTTTCTGTTAGTCAACTGTACCTTCATTTGGATGCTTCCATGTCCATTTTGTTTTAACATTTTTCTCAAAAAAGAATTCATAATATAAAGTTTTTATTTTTGTGCAAACTCCACAAGCCTATGTCCTCTCTTGTTTCTATTACCATAAACAAAATTACTTACAGCACTTTCGTCTTTCATTTGTTTACCAATTCTAGCATTAAAGTCTCTCATAACAATTTTAAAATGTTGTTTACTCTGATCAAAAGCCTTTTGTATATCCATATAAAACTCTTGTACTACTTCATCACTATGAGAACTTGTTGTGGCATAAACGTGAATTATCTGCATTTGGTATCTGCTATTAAGTTGTATAACTAATCTTGCCACTCTGTCCGATACACCATCAATCTCCACAATATTGTTCTTTCACTTTATATTTATAGTGAATGCTATTCCACTTGTACTTCTAATATTTGTTCCTTTGTAGTAGAGTATATGTTCACTTTTTTAATCAATTGTCTCTTCACCTTTTCTTTTAATTTCACAAAGCCCAATAATGCTCCATTTAATATGAGATAGTTCTTTCAATTCTTGCAATCTTCCTTCACTTGAAAGTGATCTGCAGTTGTAAATGCCTAAATAAAGTCATCATCAAATGTCAGCCTAGGTCTGCAATCAGAAAACTCTTTAGCACCCTCCACCTTTGGCCACCACCCACTGCTTTGGCTGATGACTTTACAACCTCCTGGGAATAAGAGCCATGATTTTTTTTGTCTGTCATGATTGTATATATCTATTAGAAAAAAATTTTCATTCACACACACGTTAATTCTGCCTTGTCAAGCAACTGAGAAAAAAGACTATAATGGTTTTTGATCTTAAACTAAAAATAATAATAATAATAATTTTTATTTAGCAGTAATTAAATCAATAAACTGGATTATACTTTGTAATTTCATTCAATTAGTGATGTTTGGAATAATGCTAATCTAATTCATACACATAGATGTTTTTAAATAACTTGGCATTTACTACTCTAAATAATAATAATATTTTGATTAAATGTATTTATGATTAATTATTAGTGGAAGGATTATACTTAAAACAGTGATAAGTTCTCTATACTGTAGTGCCATTCTTTGTAAGCCACAATAATCAATGGATATAAAAAGGTTTGTGCATAAAATCCCCATTTAGTACCTACTCATCCAATATTCCCAAATTAGTTTCTAGCTTGTGACTTTTATTAGTGAGGAGTCTTGGATCTGAGAGCATTGTACCTAGATCTTAGGATCTAATACAACCCTCCAGCAGCCACCTTTTACCTTTTTATTTAACTGCAAATTTATGGGTCCAAAATGAAAAAGGGTTTTTAATCCAAGCTTAGACTGGGTTGCACTAATTTATGGAAAGTTTGTCACTTTTTAACATCTTGTGTACATATAGGAAATGGGATCATGTGAAGGGTTAACATTTTAGCAAATTTATGTTAAGAACAAACTACTCTATAAGAAGAGGAGAAAAAATTCAATTTAAAAATGAGTGACTACGAGATAAGTTTTATCTTTTTTAATTCATATGGAAAAAATATTTAGTGATGGGTATAAAACCAAACAAGTTTAAATTAAGGGGTATGGGATAGATAGATCATTCATGATATGTAGAACAAACTGTTTTTCTTGGTGAAACTGAAAAAGATTTGAGAATTTTGATTGAGTAAACAATTAGAAATTAAGAAAATACTAGGTTATTTGTCAGTATTTAAAAAAGGTCAAATGATTGTCATACTTCAGAGAAAAAGAAGCTACATATTTTGATTACAGTAATTGGAAATTATTTGTAAAAGATAGTGGATATAAATATGAACTTATTCTACCAAAATTCACAAATTAGATGCTTAAAGAATTATTTGTAATAAATTGCAGACAATGGCTATTATGCCCACTTTCTCACACCAATGCCACTTTACTACTCAAACAAAAATGACCATATTTTATTTGACCAATAAATTGGCATTAATAGGAGAGTAGACATTGTTTGAAAGTTTGTTATAATTTTTTTATGAGTTTGGCTTATGAATTGTTATAGTAACAGATTCAAACATGTTGCTTTATAAATAAATGTGTATTTCAACACTATATATTTAACAGCAGTAAAACATTATTACAATATATATATATATTAATTCTAATATTTTCACGGATAAAAGATGTCATATTATTATTTTGTAGGATATTCCGAGTAGTGAAAAAGCTAAATGCTGATGTTTCAGTACAATATCAAGTACCTGCCTCAGAGTGTCCTCTTTCTTAAATCATAAGAATGCGCGTGAGATTTAAAATCGTTTTTATTGTTTTCTTTCTTTTCATATTTAAGAGCATAAATGAAAGGTGTGAATTAAAGAAGATTAACAACATTTGGAAGAGAAAATAAATTTTAAAACTTCTCAACCAATAGAATTTAAATATGAGGAGAAAGAAAACAATAAAAATGATTTTAAATCTCATGCGCATTCTTATGATTTGAGAAAGAGGACGCTCTGAGGAAGGTACTTGATATTGTACTGAAATGTCAGCATTTAGCTTTTTCACTACATGGAATATCCTGCAAATAGCAATAATAATATGATATATATATATATTTCAAAGGTTATTGTATATTTAACTTTGTAAAATTGTCCACATGATATTGTATAAAACATAATTAAGTGATAACATTGGAATCATAAACAGCATAAATTAGAGAATGAGTAAAAATTACAGAAAATAAGAATACATATTGTAGAGATTGGAAGGATCCATCCTTAACATCGATTATAGTATCTATTTTTTATTGAAAAAAGACATATACATTTATTTATATATATATCTAGAAAAAAAAAGATTTCTTCTTTCTATTGTATAAAATTTGTGTTACTTATTAGTGAAGACTAACAGTTGTTTTATTATTTTGATGTGTGATATATATATATATTATAGTTTTGACAATTTATAAAATATCATGATCTTTTCTTTTTAAATTTGTGGCAAGAAAATGTTGCAAAAAATGTTTCATTTATTTACAATCTTCATTTGATTTGATACATTTTTTTTCCTGTTATTATTATTTTCACCTTCTTTTGTGGTATATATTTTTATTCATGATTCTGAAATTTGATAATGTTGGTGATAATATATCAAATGGATAAAAAAACTATATGAATTGTACAAATTTTAATTAGTGTTTAAAAATCTTTGTTTGAAAATATTAATATTTAAAATATTAATATTTAATAATATTAAGATGTATTTACATTATAAAATTATTTATTTTAAATATCATAAATGCCTATGTTTGCACAGAACATATATATATATTACCATGTAAAATATTAAGACATTTTTGAGGATCAATAGTTATGCTAACAATAGAATTAAAGTCAGTGTTATGTAAAAGTGTAGGTTAGATGCCATCATAACCAGAGGACTATTATTGATAATTGCCATTAGAAAAAATAAGCTTTTCTGCTGCCAATTCTTTCATTTTTCTTTTACCTGACATAATTGTAAAACACCATCTGGGTTGATTCTATTAAAGAAAGATGGGGTAGAGGAAAAGTTCTCTGGATAATTTGATTTTCCTGGTTAATTCTTTCTGATAATACTATCAACAAGCATGTCTTTAAAAGGAAATCACTATGAAAATGAATACCTGTTCTTAAGGCTAGAAATCAATTTAAGGATTATCTAAAAATATATGAAATAATTGTGTCATCTTCCATTAGACCATCTCAGTTTAACCAAGATGAGGACACTTCAAGAAAATCAAATGGTTTCAGAATTCATATGTCCACAAAGAGGTCACCTGACATATTGATTCAATTCACAGAAGGATAAATAATGGTGTGTCAGATAACTGTTGATCTTCAAAAAAGGGGGGAAGAGATATTAAATAGTAATTGATCTGATCATTTTTTTTAGAATTAAAGAGTGCAGAATTGATTTTAATTTTTGATTTATCAAGATAAATAATAAGACATTAGGTATCATTTTTGTTATTTTAATTTATACGCATGATGTATATACATTAAACTATAATGAGTATGCTAATAGCTCTAACCAAGCTTTTCTGATAAATACCAGAAGAAAAATCATTTAAAATCTCTATCTAGAATTATCCCTATCCCCAAACTGGTTTCAAGCTGTTGGTTCTCCTCAGTGAGGCACTAGGATATTTAGACACTAGATCTAAAATACCAATTCAATCACAGCATTTATCTAATATTTAACTATTAAATAGAAAATATGAAATTTTCAGGGATCTATATATTTTCAAATCCAGCTATCTAGCTTAATACATTAAGTCACATGATGTATGACTTGATTTTCTTGCTATTGTAGTTTTGTTTTTGAGGCTATGGTGATGTTATATTGCTAAAGCTATTAATATATGGTGGATCTGAATTTAGTTTAGTCCCATATAGCTATTTAAGTTAGATAGCTGGATTTGAAAACATATAAATATCTGAAAATTTCAGATTTTCTATTTAATAGTTAAGTATTAAATAAATACTGCACTTAAGTTGGTATTTTATATCTAGTGTCTGAATATCCTGGTTACTCACTGACAAGAGCCAACAGCTTGAAACCAGTTTGGGAATAGGGATAATTCTAAATAGAGATTTTAAATGCTTTTTCTTCTGGAATTTACCAGAAAAGCTTATTTAGAGCTATTAGCATACTCATTATATTACATTTGTAGTACAAGCTTAATAAATTAAGTCATGTGATGTATGATTTGATTTTCTTACTATTATAGTTTTGCCTTTGAGGCTTTGGAAATGTTATATTGCTAAAGCTATTAATATATGGTGGATTTGAATTTAGTTCAGTCCCATATGGCTATTTAAGTTAATAGCTGGATTTCAAAACATATAGATGTCTTAAAATTTCAGATTTTCTACTTAATAGTTAAGTATTAGATAAATGATATGCTTGATGTGGTATTTTAGATCTAGTGTGTGAATATCCTATTGCCTTACTGAGGAGAGCCAACAGCTCGAAACCAGATTGGAAATGGGGATAATTTTAGATAGAGATTTTAAATGCTTTCTCTTCTGGCATTTATTGGACTTGTTTAGAGCTATTAGCATGTTCATTATATTACATTTGTAGTACAAGCTTAATAAGTTAAGTCACATAATGTATGATTTAATTTTTTTACTATTATACACTATATACATAGTATACAATGAATGTTTTATATTAAATTTTATCATCGTTTGTTTTTATGGGGACCATTTATATGTATAACATAATGTATTGTTAGTATTATAAAAGTTTATTTTTCTTTCAGTAAAAAATTTATAGCTTCATCATAAGATGAGACCATTTTATCAATATTATATCACATGTGTGTATTTTTTTATATGTGAGATTAGAAGCCCTTTTTTTCATGAAAGTTTAGTATTTTAGGAGTAGCATAGTTTAGTGATAAACTCTTATTAATTTTCAGAATTAACTATGACATAGTTAAATATATTCTTTTTGGCCATAGATTGAAGACCTCTTGTAAAGGATTCATCTAAGAAATCTGCATTTATAGTTTAAAAGAGAAGTATAGTTTCAAAAAAGATGTATTCATAATTAGCATAGTATGAGGAGAACATTGATTTTTTTTTTGATTGAAAAGTTAGTGATTCCATCTTGAAGAAAGTATCTATGATTATGAACCATACTATTTTAAAAAAATTCTATTATTATTTATCTATTATTGCATTTTCTCTTTTCTTCCAATGCATAAGCTTGTGGTTAAGACCTGTAGAGGTCCCTACCTTCGCATTTTCAAACGCACATGCTTAAAGGTTTGTTGCCTTAGTAAATATTATTTATGTTATAGAGTAAGTGGTCCTTACTCAGATATAAATATCACTCAAAGGATATTGTTAAAATATACTGTGAATGTGAATGATATTGAAGTCAAGTGAAAACTTATAAAAAAAATAGATATTATACGTTATTGTTTGATTATTATAATTGCCATTTTAAAAGAAGAGTAAATATAAATCTAAAATCTACAAAAATAACATCTGAAGGAAATGATGAAAGAAAAAGCGGTAGGAATAGATTAGAGATAAGTTGGATGAAAAATGTGATGAATTGGATTATGAAGCAAATATATGAGACTTATAATTGGATTTAGTGATAACTTAAACTGGTGACTTCCTTCAAAATATGTATTTGCTGATTAGCTATCTTCATTAACTTTCTCAGATATTTATATTCATGTGATCAAAAGTATAAATGGAGAAACTGGGAGTTTATAAGCATTTTATTGCACTGGCTTATGGTTGTATTTAATAATATGTATTAATCTCTTATATGATTAATAATAACTCATTAAGTATTTATCTGAAAGAGAGGGGATTATCAAAGTTGTGAATATAAGTTTGGCACCTTTCAATTAAATTGTAATAATTAGATATTAGTAGATATTGAGCATATATGAGGACATGATAGGTTGTAATTAGAATAAATGGGAATGCTGCTTCAGCACTAAAATTCATCTTGGGAATCATTTGCCGTCCGCAGATGT
Organism: Epiperipatus broadwayi; assembly: GCA_028023455.1. Classification (NCBI taxonomy): domain Eukaryota; kingdom Metazoa; phylum Onychophora; class Udeonychophora; order Euonychophora; family Peripatidae; genus Epiperipatus; species Epiperipatus broadwayi. Next base: position 3,530,091 of record JAQFVV010012451.1, on the reverse strand, counting down.
CTTTACTCATGTAATTAAAATATATGTAAGCATCTAATTACATATATATATATTAATTTGTAAGCATTTACTGAATGTTTTTTTTTTTTGCTTTAATTTTATTGCTTGCAAGTGTGTGTGTACCAACTAATTTATTTATTACAAAAGGTTAAGGATCATCTTTGAGATTTCGTTTGAGTAGTTTTTAAATAATAGGTGTACGGATTAATTTTGAAGGATAATTAAATATTCACTGCGCTTTTTACCACGAAATGTATTTTATTGTTAACGTTTCACTTTCTTTCAAAATTTAAAAACAGGAATTATTTATATTTGTAAACAATCCATACCAATAGAATTCATTACTATATATACATATAATATTCCAACCATATATTTTAGTTTTATCCGTTTTTAAAAAAGAAGAGTAATTGACTTTAACATTCACCGTAGATGATAAAAATTTAACTGACACTTCAAATTTTGTTAATTACTTAAAATAAAGCCCATCTCTTTCTAGTCTTTTTCTCTTCTTTTTTTTAAAAAAAAAAACTCTCACGTCAATCACAATCAACATAACTGATCATTTAACAAAAAAAATCGCTACTTGTTAGTAAAATGAGAACTTTATTTAGTAAGTTTTTCGTTTTATATATGTTCCTGAGGCTAATATTCCTTACGGAGCATTATTATCTCAATAGAAATATAAAACGATTACAATTAGTCAAGACTTGTTTTTTTCTAAAACTAAACCAATTTGTTTTTTGTTTCCTTTAAATCGATATGTCAAGATGTAGGATTGACGTATATATGTATACTTACGTCAATGACATAATTTATATATGCTTCAGAAGGCTTTATTGATCTATGGGTTTACAAAAAGGGGGGAAAAGGAAAGAGAAAAACAAAAAAAGAGGAAAAGAGAAAGAGGAAAAAAGAAATAATAATCTTGATCAGAGCTTTCCATTTTCCTGATCGTTACATCAGTCTATAACACTTTACATATATTATTGCATCAATAACCCCTTTGTCATTATTTCTGGTGATCTAGTTCTTTGGCGATGGTGAGTCATTGTTATAAATTGGAGCGAAGTCGAATTAGTGACCAGGTGTCTGACAAAATGTTAGATGATGACATTTTTTCATCGCTTGTGTGTTTGATATCAATTTTGTTTTTTAAATGTATTAGGGTGTTTTGTGTCGGTCCGTGCATAAATGTGCATCTGATATACCATAGTGAGTATAGTACAAATGTGCTAGCGTGAATGGGTCCATAAATGCCTTTTTCAAAGGTATTGAGAAGCGTTTGTATTCCATCCCACCGGATATTATTATATATGGGGCATATGAATAATAAATATGATAGGGTTTCTGATTCTCTCTGACACAGCTTGCACATATAAAATTGATATGTTTATTTACACAATTCAAATATATATATATATCACCATACAGCCTGCACTATTACTCGAATGTGATAGACTAATATATATATAATCTTATTATGTGTAATGTACGCATAATATATATCAATCTAAACAATTTGTTATTACCATTCAATATTTATGCACGATCTGAAACATATAAAATCAATATTTAAATGGTAAAATGTAACCGCTTTTTCTTTAAAAATATTAGAATCTCTGATAAATAAAATAAAATTCAATCAATAATTCTTTCGACAATCTCTTGATTGCGATTTTCCAAGCAAAGTTCTTCGACTTCTGCAGTTTTATTATTATTTTAAATAATTATTAACCAAGAACACCAATCTTGGAGTTCAAATCCATCAATAGTCCAATTCGTTATTACAACTACATTCGATTCAATCTCTGGAACTAAACTTGTAACAATATAGCATCTTTTTATGTTTGATATATATATATGCTAGTTTTATTTTAAAACGCAGATCCATATAACTTTTAATGGTAATATATCTCTTGGATTCTCTCCTTATAATTCCAATCCGCAAAGATCTTTTCTGCAATCCCAATTTTTATTCCATGTGTTAATTCTCTGCTTTTGGTAAAATAGTTCCCCTTCTCATTCAGTCTGTTAAACGTGTGCTGTGTAGATGGCTTGGTTATTTCCCTTCTTTCAAAAATATTTACTTTGGTTGTTTTAAGTTCTAGATATATTACTTTATAGAGTGTTCCTTAATCTTTAACAAAGGTAAATTTTCAAGTGGCGCAATTTCACAGGAAACGTAATACCCTCTTTCTGAACTGCTCTTCATCAAAGTTAATGGTTTTCCCATCCATTTTTTCTTGAATGCATTAAAATTTATAATATAAAATTGTCTTCTAACCTTTATGGAAAAAATTATTAATGTTCTATTCAAGACTCATTTTTCAATATAGGGTAAAATTTATTTTATACATGTTTTTATTTATTCCAGAATCACATTCTTCATATATTATTAAATTTTTGACTTCCTTCATTACAGAGTAAAGTTAATCTGTGTCTTAAATGAATGCAAAAAATTTCAGTTATGGTGAATTCTACTTACAAAAGGAATTAATGAATTCATATTCCAGATTACAAAAGTTTAAACCACTACACATCACATGAGAGATTTTATGCACAAGCCTTCTGGCATCCATTGATTACTCTGATTGGCACAGGGTCGCACTACTGCATGGAGAGTTTGCCTGTTTAATTACAAAAAATTATTACTATTTTATCTATTGGTACATTGACTCAAATAAAAAATAGACTCGTTAATAATACAGTTGGTTATGCTTTTAGATGTATGCCACCAGATCTTAGCTATTTTTTTAAAAAAACATTATGTATTAAGAATTGTATAAAATAAGTAATATTACAGAATCTAAAGAGATATCTCAATACCATCATTTATTCAAATTTTGATACTTAGAACTCAAATATTTAGATTTTCTAATTAAAATAATTCTATCTGCTCTATTTTTCTTTTTTATAAAATAAATTTTGTGAATGTAGATACAATCTATGTTTCATGCAATAGAGAAGAGATCTTAAGCAAATTTTTTTTGAAATTGCCTTTACATACATATAATCATTTTAATCTGCTCTTTGACTTGTTTCAAAACACTGTATTTGATAATCCTAATAGATAGTATGTAGAGATTTTTTTCTTAAGTTTAGAATTACAACCTTCATAAGTTTCACTCTTTGGTTTCTGAGGAAGTCATAAATCCTGAAACTAAAATCTCTGCTTTACAATAAATTATATAAAATAAAGATCAGAGACTAGAGTCAGATACCTCCTGACATCTTGCAACAATGTGGAGCCCACTCTGCATTAGTAGCAAATAATCAACAACAATCATTCTTTGTGATTGGATTTAAGAGTCACATTATAAAATCGGCCAATCGTTATCAAGTGAATCCCCAACATGAGCATAATATTTTAATAATCATCAATATTTCTTACTGCATCCATGAATGTAAATCCTATATCATCATAAGTCAAAAAATGATTATAACATTATTTTAATGCTGCTAATCATTCATATTAATGCCCATTAGGTACCATGAGTATAAAACCATCAATGAAATTGACAATTATCATAAAATATATAAAGTTAATGGAATTGAAAGGTGATTTTCATTGCTTTACCACCATACAGATATTGTAAAGAGAATCGTTCAGATGTTCTATATATAATATATCCCATAAACCTGGAATTAGCTTTGGTATTTCAATGGCCCTGGTGACTATAAATGAAAAAATATATATACAATAATAAAACTATGATAGTGCTAAATATTTTACTGGAATAACTTGAAATAATGATTAATCATTCTGTTTTTAATTATGAAACTTTTTCAGGCTGGAAGCCAAGAAATTGTATTTACATTTTTCACCCACTACTGAGAAATGTGTGAAGCTTTTCTTTTTTTACAGCTTTAAAATTCGTGTATATTTTTTCTAATATTTTAATTTCAAAAAAATTTCAAATGATGTCAGAATAATCAAATAAGAAGGTCTTCAAAGTAGACATTGATGGATGTCTATTATGTGGTTGGCAATGTCAAACTTTGTGAGATTACTTCTAAAAAATATTATGATGGTTTAAAAACTTGATTTTGGGGGAAAGTTTATGATTATTTTTGTATTGTAATTGTGTAATAATTATTAAAAATCAAAAACATATGTTATTACATATTTATTTTTTGCAGAAATGTTTTATTTTTAAATATAAAAGAATATATTCTTCTATGTAATGTTACTATAGAGATTAATATTACGGGAAATGCAACAGTCTAGAACTGTCATCACTATAACAGTCTGTTATAACATTTAGAAATATCATAAAAATTACAAAAAAAAATTAAACTTTTAAAGTATAAATTGATAGATTTACTAGATATTAAAAATAATTTCTTCAGATTTTTAAAACATACATCAAACAAAGAAGATTGCATTCCTTTTGCAAATTGAATCTGCTCCACCTGAAATTTTATGACATGTCAATGCTTTGTTTTGATTAGAATCTAATTTTTAAAATATTCTGAAAATCAAATGTGATTTTTTAAAATTTATTTAATTTTTAAACAAAAATATCTATCAAATGAGGTTGAATTTATTATAATCTGATAAATAATAGGGATTTAATATTAGAGTGAAAGTTGAAAGCTTAAATTTAGTGAAAAAAAAAAAAATGTCAGAATGTTAGTATAGTGCAAAAGAGTTAATAAATAAAATTGATTAGAAATAATAATAATCAAAATAAAGGATCTGATAAACATTCTATGTTAGAAGTGGACTATTTACAAATATCTTTAAATATTTACATAGTTTGAAAAAACAAAACTATATATAAAACATTGTTTAAAATGTAATTTATAAATATATAAATTATAAATAATAATGAATCAATAGATATTATTCTATTTTAATATATAAACAGTGAATAATTTTAGATAAGCATACATGCTAAGTGCATTATTATATAAAAATATTTCAATCATTAATTCTTAATTTCTTTAACTTGTAAACCAAATTATTTTCACAGTCTAATTATAAAAAAATATAAATAATTAACTTAATCAAAATGTAGATTTTCACTTGTCATTAGAATTAAACATTTCATTATATTTTTTAAATCTATGTTATGATATTATAAAATTCAAAGAAAATATACCTAAAGTTTTTATCAACTAAAGGATTTAAAACTTTTATTGGTCAATCACTTTGTTCCTTTTTGCATTTTTTTCATTAGCTAACTAATTTATACTTATATAAGGCTAAAACTTTAGTACATGCACCTTGAGTGCTTAATTTTTTAGCAAGAGAGATCTCTACAAATCATAACGCAAGATTCGACTTTATAAAGGTAAGAGGGACCCTCTTATCTCTAACCTATTTTTCTTAATTATATAGGCAAATCTAAAGCATTCTGATTTGGGAGCATGAAGCTAATAAATTCTTCACTGATTATGTCCACTATTTCTGTTAAACATTAAAATTCACGAAATCTTTCGATTTACAACGAGTCAATATTCAGATATTAAATTTAGAAATATTTTGAATCAATTTAAAGTTGTAAATAATAATTCTTATTAAGTGTAATGTCAGCACATAATACTTATATAAGGCTAAAACCTTAGTACATGTGCCTTGAGTGCTTAATTTTTTAGCAAGAGAGACCTCTACAAATCATATTTATGTAATTCTGTCAAATACTGTTAATTTTTAAAATAAATCTGTACAGCACAAATTAAATACTCTTTCTTTTGGACAGTAAATGTAAATAAATTTTTATAACTATATAGTCAAGTTTAAAATAATGCCAATAGTAATATATGTTTTATTTATTAAACCACATAGGTCTCATACATGGATAATATATACACAAACTGATAGTTGATTTCTTACATCTGTACTTTAATGTATATATAAAGTAGCTAGAGTATAAAACTGGAGTCTCAAATGTATAAAGTTTTTCATATAGATTGGCAATATGGCACATATTGGTTACCAGATAAATAAGATAAATGATGTGGTCTTCAACTCAGTTTATGTCCAATAATTTTGAAACTTCAATTGGACAAATATGTTTACTTCACATATATTGGGATATCAAGTCATGGAAAACCTGTCTCACTTTACTCCTCTGGAACTTTAAATTTGAACAGTTTGGAGATTAACAAGGAATTGCTTTTTTTTTGAAGCTGACTTTCTGCACTCTACAATAACTACCAGTTAATCTCCTGAACTATAACAGTTTGTTCTACATGGTGATATTTTTCAAGCTTTCAATTTTTGATTTACTGTTAAATTGTTATTCTATATCAGAATTCAATAAATTTGACTTGATTTGGTCAAAATACATATTTTTACAAATGAAAAGAATTCTTAAAAAATCATATTTAAAATTTGCAAATATTAAAAAAATGAATTTGTATTGGAGTAAGAGATACTCTCATTATTAAATAGGGAGCAGAAGCAGGGTAACTTACTCTTTTTGTGATTAAAATTTGTTTTTAAGATATGAATAGTTAAACAGTAAAAACATTTTTATGATCAGGTGCACAACTTCGTAGATCCATATATATACTTTAATAAAATATATAAACAAGATAACTCAGTGTAAGGTAAAATGTTTTCAGCACTCTTTTAAAAAATGATAATATTAACCATTTTATTATTTAAATAAGAATACCTAAACACCCATTTACTGATTGATATTAAATAGTTATCAATTACATGCTGAAAACTTACAAAAAAAAAAACCTAAAACCTGCTTAAATCTTAAAAAAATTTCAAATTTTATCCAAATCAGGCATCAATTCTAGATTGTATCAAGGCATAAGAATGAACTAATTAATTGTCTTGAGTCTTTTTACGCATGTGTGTATGTAGTTTGAAATTCTTGATTGTTATTGATATTGGGATTATCTAAGTGTTGACTGGTTTTTAATGATATATATATATATTGAGAAGGATTAGACTTATGACACACAATGGGTCTAGGTATATATATATTGAATCTAATGTCCTAGCTCCTAACTGACGAGAGACATAGCTTGAAATCGGTCTAGGGATGGACCATCATAGATAAAGGCTTCAAGTATTTTCTCTTGCAGCATTTATCATAAAAAATAAAATAAATAAGCTTGTTTACAGCTATTAGCAGGCTCTTTACATATATATATATATATTAATGCAAAATAATACTTATATAGAATTTAAATATAAAATTTTAATAATATAAATGGTTCCAAATATACTTTCGACGTTTTCACGTCATATATATGTATACTGAGATGGATTGACATGTAATATAATGTGTATGTATTTAAAGCTTAAAAAGAAAAGTAAAAACCGAACATGGACAAAGTTTAAGTATATATTTATTTTTGAAATAACTATTGATTAAATAATAATATCCTTTTATATTTTTGTAGTATTACAAATTATTTGAAATTATATAATGAGATCACTAATTGATAGAAATATTTTATTTGAATTATTTCTGATTTAAATAAAAATCTAAATGTTTAATGTAAGAAAGAAATAAAATAAAAATATCTAAAATAATAATATATTATTTTTTTCTAAAGTACAGGCTTTTTCGTATCAGCACTCCAATATGTAATATATAGGGTGTGTGGACATTTTTTAATTGTAATACAGTTTAATTATAAAGTTATTTTTATAAGTCTATAATCAGTTCTTATGTAAAGGAATAAGAAAGATTTTTTTTTTAAAATTTAAAACTTATTTGTCATTATAGAAGATTTGAACACGGACTTTCAAGCTCTCTTTAGCTATCCACTCTAACTCAAACCACCGACACATGTCCGCATACATGTGAAAAAGATAAATGATCTCCAATATATGTTGGAATTTATGCTGAACCAACACTCGTCAATTGGTCCAGATCATCATGTCCCATACAGAGATATAATCAGTGTTCAGTTTATATTAAGATAGCAAATCGTCAAAATAATGGGCAGGTTTCAATTCACTCCACCCTCCAACTCTTTAGCCTTTCATATCATTGAAAATCTGATGATGTATTGCTCAAATCCCATGGCTAAAGAATTGGAGGGTAAAGTAGATTGAAGCCTGTTCTTTAAAGTTTGAAGATTTGCTATCTTAATATAAACCAAGCATTAAATATATATATATATTAATTCTAATATTTTCACGGATAAAAGATGTCATATTATTATTACTATTTGCGGGATATATATACATATATGGGAGATGACAATCTGGACCAACTAATGAGTACCGATTCAACATGAAATGCATATATTAGAGATCATTTATTTTCTTCACATGTGTGTGGTCATGTGTATTGGTGGTTTGAGAGTAGATAGCTGAAGGAAGCTTAAAATTCTGTGTTCAAATCCCCTATAATTACAATTAAACTCCAGGTATATGAAGTATGCCTGTATTTCAAATATTAAAACTTATTTTTGTTTTTGATGGATGTAAATTAAAAAACTGAATAATAGTAATTTAGTTATTGTTTTTATTAATAAAAGAGGAAACACTTAATGTTTATCCTCCTATATATAAATTTTATTGTATCTATTATAAGTAAAGAGTTCTATTTAATTGAAAATAGTACAAATTCAGCTTTAAAGGAAGAGCAGTTGGTGAAAATCTCTTTATTGGCAGAGTTTGAATTCTTGGAAAAGTAAAATAGGATTGCTGCATCTCCATGTTACATTGTGATATATATATGTTAAAACGAAGATTTGCACGGGTTAAATATTTAAAATACATATTTTGCGGGTTCATCCGTGTTAAAAACTTTTAATATTAATATACTGACGTTTCGACGTGGTCACACAAGCCATCTACTCTGTGGATGGCTTGTGTAACCAAGTCGAAACGTCAGTATATTAATATTAAAAATTTTTAATGGATGGCTTGTGTGACCAAGTCGAAACGTCAGTATATTAATATTAAAAGTTTTTAACACAGATGAACCCGCAAAATATGTATTTTATATATATAATGTATTCATCTTTTGCTCAGCTGAAATTTGAAAGTTATTGGAGCTGAACTGAGTTGAGAACTGTAACATTTATTTTGTCTCTCTGATAACCAAGATATATCATGCTAGCAATCTATATGAAAAGCAGTCTGATCATGAAACTCCAGTGCTATATTCTATATCTGTGCTACTAATATATTTGCATGAAAACAGAGATAAAAAAATCTACTGTCAATTGTACACATATATTGTACATGAATGAAACTTAGTTTATGTACATTTAAAGTGCAGATGTAAGAAGTTGTTTAATGAATAAAATATATATTAGTAATGACATTACTTTAAGCATTGATTATGTTGTTAAAAAAATCTATTTCTGTTTACTTTCTAATGGAAAGAGTGTTTAAATGTACTTACAAATTTGTTTTAAAAAAAGCATTTCAATGAATTGTATATATTATCTAGCAAATTAAAAAAAAGGTGTTAAAATAGAAAGTAGAAAGTGACAGATTAATCAAAGTTTTGGACAAGTTTAAAAAACCCCAGAAGATATAAACTTTTCCTGGAATTTATGGCATTCATTGAGTAAGAAAAATAAAACTTATATTGCCAAATAGTTCTAATTTATTGATGTTTTTTGTAATGTAGATTGTGATAATAATTTAGTTTACAGTATAAAGAACATTAATAAATTAATGATTGAAATATTTTCTAATATTTGTAGATAGTCTAAATCATAATGATTCATTTGTGTGTTGGGTGTTTATCAGATCTTTAATTTTATTATAATTATTATTTTTAATCAATAATTATTTGTCATTGCTTCATGATATTACTATGAAATTATTTAATATTAGCATAGTTTACATATTACATATTTTTTCTTGTTCGCATTCACAAGAATCCTTGTGATCCCAAAGACAGCTCTGAACTAATAGTATATGAAAGATATATGTGTGTGAACAACCATATAATTCTCATTAGAATTATCTAGATTGTTGAAAAGTAATGAGTCACCTTTAAAATCACTCACTTTACTTTATACATTTTATGATGATAACTACTAGGTTACTGATAGTCAGAACAGTTATGGTTTCAGATGGTTCTGGGTTTTGATGATGATCAGCATTGATACAATGATTCCAGCATTCAGCATTTTTTGAAATGCTTATTATTGTAGTTTTTTTAATATTTATGAAAATGCTTGTAGGTGAAATACTGTTGATTGTTTTTATAATACCATGCCCAAAATTTGGCATTGGCTAGAAAATATAAGTGGGTTAAGATTTTATAGTATGTTTCTTTTAAATCTAATCATAAAGGATGACTATTGATTAATTTTCTGCTAAAAACTCTGTTTAAATATTATTGATTATTTGCTCTGATGCTATGCTTATTACTTATATTGGTTTTTCATTTTTTTGCTCATTTATTGTGTTCATAGACATTCATTGCTCTTTACTTGCATTATCTTTCACTATTCTTTTATTTTGCACCAATATATATATAGTCTCACTGAATTGAATATGTAAATATAATCAACTTAATAGAAAACCATATATTTTAATCATATATTTATTTTCATCTAATTGACTTTCATTCAAAATTGAACTTTGTCGAGTTGTGAGTTGTTACGTTAATTCAAAATGTCACCTGATTTACATATCGTCTTAGCACTCCCTCTATTGATCAACCTCAACATTAAAAATATTTTTATACTTTCCAACTTTTATTTAATGCCAATTTTCTTCCCAGTTTTATTGAGTCTTGAACTAAATTCATACTTTTTTTTTCTTGTATATACATTGTCACATACACTTTCCTTTCTTTATTATTTCTACAATATTTTATCACTTCAATATTTTCTTCACATTTCATAACATGCCCGTTTTTAAAATGGCAAAATGGTCCTGACTTAATATCTCTTCTATTTATTGTTGTGCCATGCTCCTTCCTCCTTTCTATTTTACTTTTCACTGACTGATCTATATATATCATCATACATCCCTTACACATAATTTTAATATTAATTCAGGACTATTTTGCCTTTTTTAAAAAATAGGACATGTTATGAAATGTGAAGAAAATATTGAAGTGATCAAATATTGTAGAAATTAGAAAGAAAGGAATGTGTATGAGACAATGTATATACAAGAAAATAAAGAGAAATGTATGAATTTAGTATAAGGCTCAATAAAGTTGGGAGGAAAATGGGCATTAAATAAAAGTTGGAAAGTATAAACATTTTTTAGGGTTGGGGTTAGTCAATAGAGGGCATGCTAAAATGATGTGTAAGTCATGTGACAGTTTGAATTTGTATAACATCTTGAGAAGGTTCAATTTTACAATTAGATGAAAATAAATATGTGATTAAAATATAGTTGTCTATTAAGTTGATTATGTTTACATATTCAATTCAGTGAGAAAGCATATAAGAAGGACAACATAATGGTTTTAAAAGGAATAACCATCAAGTGATATATATATATATAATCATTAGAAACTATCAACACTTAGATAATCCCAATATAGATAACAATTAATGATACCCTGTGATTATGCTTAATAAAAAGCAGATCCCTTACATCTGGATTAGAAATTATGATAATCTCTAGTCTAATAAATGATTAGTCATAATCATTAATATATATATCAAAGATATGAGTGCATGAAGTTTAACTCTTGCATTTCAAATTGTAATAGTTTGATGTTGATAATATTGAAAAATAATGATATATGAAACAAGTTGTGGCTTGGGACACCTGAAAAGTGGTGATACAGCATGAAGTGCAATTTGGGAATTATTTATCTTTATTAAGCATTTTTTATTCATATGTTTTTGAATATATGATGAAATGAAAATTTTAAATATATCTAAAAATAATAATATTCATGAAAAAAAGATGTAATAAAATTGGGTTAATGAGATAACACGTGGTTATGTTTAATAAAAAGCAGATCTATTAATTTACCTTAACTTAAAGTTAACATGTGGACTAGGAATAATATGATAGACATTAATGTATTTTTCTAAAATAGATGGTATCAAAGATGTAAATGCAAGAAATTATCATTTGTAGATCAAAATGTAATTATACATATATCAGTCATGATTAGGGTTTTAAAATATCATGAAATAAAAAAAATTGCATTGAAATTTTTATCAAAGCATAACCAAAAACGTTATTTCATTAATTATGTTACAGGAAGTTATTGAAGAATTCAAAATAGAATAAATATATACTAAAAACTTCAGCCAGGTTTTAAAATAAATAATGTTAATTAAGTCATATTAGAGTTGAAAATGATTAAAATAACGTTTTACAAATTTATATTGCCTGCTAGTAATATTGTGGGAATAGTATCTGTTAAAACCAATAAAATAGAATTAAACAAAGGACATTTTTAAAGCCTAAAAAAAACATTTAAAGAAATCATGCTTTTAGATTTAAAAAGGAATCATTTTAATCAGTTTGTCTTGCCTGTTTTGTCATATGGTTGTGAAAGATGGGCTCTGAATTCTAAAATAAAACAAAATGTGCAAGTGCTACACAAAATTTATTTACTTATCATTTCTAAAATAACTAGACAAATAGGGAAGAAAATCAATGAAGGTGAACCAGAATAGTATTATCAAGATAATTCTAAAAATTAAAACACTTACATAGAAATCATCTGGCAATTTAACAAAAAATGTTATAATCAATCGATATCAATCTTCTATATGAAGTAAAAAATTACCTCAAAAGAAATTCAATTTGAAATGAATCGATAAAGTAAAGATGCTACTTGATTTGGCTTGCAATAAGTTGCATTGACTGAAAAATCGTTATCATCAACAGCAACCACTCACAATCAAGTATGGTCATTCAGCTTTAAGAATAAAAAAGCAAATAATAATACATGAGGTATGACTTTTATGACAGTATAAATCGATCACAAATAGATCATCATATTGACTACGTTAGTTTATTATGCTATTTATTTGATATTTTGTTGATGCTACATTTTAACTTGTTTAGAGCAAACTTTTTATATATAACTTCAAACCCTATCTTATTGTAGCTTTCTATTATTCTACCCTTAGCCATATTTTCCCAATGATAGTAATCAATAGTTCACTTCTTTAGAGTATCTTGTGGAGTAGTTCTTTATACTATGCAAATAGACTGGCTCTTCTATAAAACGCATGCTCAAATTCATCATGAAATATATTTTTAGGAAGTCTTTTAGTCCATTTGCTTCATATACCCAATCAAAGAAGATGCTCAAATTCATCTTTTAGTCCATTTGCTTCATATACCCAATCAAAGAAGATATGATTTTACAATATTAAACTCTATCATATCACATCCAGCAAGCTGATGAACTTAGTGATCAATCTTAACTTTTTGATTTACCATATATGGCTATCTTTCTTCAAAAAGCAAAAAAAAAAAAAAACTATCTCTAAAATGTACTTCATGTATCCAGTACAACATGTAAATATTTCTGTATATAATTAATGTCAATAAAAAAAAAGTTTTTTTATCAATCAGTAATGGGAGAAAAATCTTCAGTAACTTTGAGCTTGGATTGTTATTATGTTAATAACTTTTTTTCTCAGTGATGAAAGTTTATTCATCAAAAAAACAGATACAAATACAGTTAGAAAATGAATACAACAGAGTGATTACACATAGTAAAATGAAAATTCAGGAGCAACATGGTGAGAGGGGAAAAATACATATGAAATGGGAATGGGAAGTGGAAAGGGTGTGCAGTCCAGGCCACGAAAGGTCTTTGGTTGCAAGTCCGAGATGCATGTCTTCATTGAGCGAGCAAACGCATGGGTCACAAACATTTACATTGTTGAGACCTGTGACAGAGGCTGAGAGGATGGGAGTTGGAGGGTTACCCAAGTGTCTGTGAGGAATGGAGGTGGGGCTAGTTTGGTATCTCTGGTTTTGAGAGAGCGAGTTAGGTCTAATAGTTTTTGATTCACTGAATGTACACTCTGGTCAAAAATAATAGCACATCAGAGCAGCCAGAGTGCATAGATGAGGAAAATTGATAGTCTGATAGTTGCAAAGATCCCTGTTTCTATGAATTCTTGGAGGTTGAAGATGGTGTTTCTGTGAAAGGAAAAGCAGGAGTTGATGACATGTCTCACTCCAAGCAGAAAGGGACATTTGAGTAGAAAGTGCTGGAGGGTTTCATTATCAGTTTTACAGAACTGGCATAGGGGAGAAATCTTGGTGAAACCACTATGGTTGACCAAAAATTGATTGGTGGGGAGTGAAGGTTGATTTTGAGGAGGAAATTGAGGAATTTTGCCTCAAGGGACCACCTTTTGAATTTGCAGATTAATTGAGCATTGGTAAGATTGAGCAATGTAGGGGAGACAATGGAGAAGTCTGTGGTCTGATTGAAAACCTCCCAGTATGAATGCAGAGTTAGATGTTGACGTGCAAGTGAGACTACAATGTGTTACTGCTTCCAACAAATTAAAAAATAGAAAATTTCACTGCAGTGATTTAATTACTAAAGCTATTTTTAGTTAATTTATTGTAGAAATATGAAACTTAGGTTCCAATATTGATATAACACAAAGACATCAAAAATTTCAGTTAAGAAGGTGAAGTTTTTATTGATGACTTTAATCAAATATTTAAAATTCCATTATAAAACCTTTTTATTTACAAAAATGTAAACAATGTTTTGATGATTATCTAGTAATTTAATTATTATTTTTTTTGTTTTTAGTAAAAAAGCGTTACATGTACATATGATTTAAATTGCGAAGTTCGAATATATAACATGGAAATATGTCATTTACAGTGTTAACCCAAAATACGAATTTGAAAGACATTTTAAGTTTCGGTATTTATTTTAAGCTCACCGTATAATTAGGCATATTATCATCATCATAAATTATATATATGCTGATTTTATGTATTAAATGGATTATGTCCTGTACATGAGGGGTCAGATTGTCCTTAGGTCAACATGGGTGTGACAAGAATCTCCGCCTCAGGGTGGCCTTTGAGCATTCCATCATCAGATTTTCAATTGGATAGACGGTTGAAGAGTTGGAGTGTGGAGTGGATTGAAGCCTGTCCATTAAAGTATGAGGATTGACTATCTTAATATATATCTGAGCACTTATAGCATATATGTGTAGAGATGGTAATCTGGACGAACTGATGATTGCTGGTTTAGTATGAAATATATTGGTGATTATTTATCTTTTCAACATATATGTGTTCAAGTGTATCAGTTTTATGAAATAGTGTGGAGAGTGGTAGGTCATGTGAAAGTCTGTGCTCATATACCGTATATATTATATATGCTGATTAAAATGTTATTAACTATTAATGCTTATTTTATATACCCATTTATTTATTTTTTTAGTTTTTGTACGTGGAAAAAGTCGTTAATGTTTTACTAAAACTAATCTATTTACATTTGTATTAAATATTATTTTCTGGAAAAATTTTCTCCAATGAAACTGACAATATCGAATATTTTTAAAGAAAAAAAAGTTTATTACAAAACATAAAAATATATAAATAGTATCATCTTACATCATTTGTGAACTTTAAAATGTATATTTGACAATTAAATCTAAATAGGTTAAACAGATCAAATTGTAAAAATATATATTTATTGTGTTTAAAGCTTTATTTCAGATCATTTAAATAATACGGCGTATATATACGACAGTGCTAAAGCGGAATATTAATAATGTGAAGAAAAAAGATTTTGTTATTAAAGAATAGAATAAAATTGACATTAACGTTTATAAAAAATAAATATGAAGGTTTTTATATTTATTAAATGAGTTGATCACTGCTGTGTTGAAAATTTTTGACAGCTATCTCGCTAATATATATGTACATATTTATAGTATGTTAACGAATAGTAATCGGTTCGCTGAAAAAAGAAAATCAATAAATATGCTATATTATAAGCTTAACTGGTTTATTATAATTTTGAAAACAAGCCTTTTAAACTAATCAAAAATATTCTTTTATTATAAATTCCATGTGAACACATATAAATACATTTGTGCTTCGTTGATACATATAGATAATTTATTAAACAAACGTTTAAAGATAAGTAATATATTCAAGTTATGTGTAAACACAGACTTTAGAAGGATGGCTCATTTGATTAGAGCGTTACCTTAAAATTCAATACTCAAGAATCTAAGGGTCCAGGTTAAATTCCCATGCTAGTACTGTCACTGGTCAGACCAGCAATAGCTGAAGAAGAGGGGAGAGTAAAACCTCTCGAAACATTGTGCATATTACTAACAGTTGAATGTATTTAGAATATTTAAATAAAGTTAAATTTTTATAAAGACATTTAATACTCAATATTAGATGATGGAAATAATCCAAACAATAAATACAAGATCTACATATATCTCGAACTTATAATATAAAAATAATGTCACCCCTCCCCCCTTCAGATGTAAATGACTACTTCTTTCTGATAATACGATTATTTGTATTTACAGTTAAATTAACTGACTCACCACGAGCTAAAACTTCCATTTTAATTTTAATCTAATATATAGCTAAAATAAATTGTTAATATAAAATGAATTTATTTTGCTTCATAATTTTTTTTTTCTATATTATTATCTTGGCATCAGGGTAGCCTTTGAGCATTCCATCATCAGATTTTTAATTGGATGGACGGTTGAAGAGTTTGAGTGTGGAGTAGATTGAAGCCTGTCCATTAAAGTATGAGGTTTGGCTATCTTAATATATATCTGAACACTTACAGCATATATGTGGAGAGATGGTAATCTGAACCAACTGATGATTGCTGGTTTAGCATGAAATACGGATATTGGTGATTATTTATCTTTTCAACATATATGTGTTCAAATGTATCAGTGTTGTGAGATAGTGTGGAGAGTGGTGAGTTTTGTGAAAGTCTGTGCTCATATACCCTATATATTACATATATAGACACAGGTATATAATAAGCCTGTATTTCAGTTATTACATAAGTAGAGATGTCTGCCCATCCCTTATATATGTATTAAATGGATTATGTTCTGTACATGAGGAGTCAGATTGAATTTAGGTCATCATGGGTGTGACAAGAATCTTGGCCTCAGGGTGGCCTCTGAGCATTCCATCATCAGATTTTTAATTGGATGGATGGTTGAAGAGTTGGAGTGTGGAGTGGATTGAAGCCTGTCTATTAAAGTATGAGATTTGGCTATCTTAATATATATCTGAGCACTTGTAGCATATATATGTAGAGATGGTAATCTGCATCAACTGATGATT
This sequence comes from Epiperipatus broadwayi, assembly GCA_028023455.1. NCBI lineage: Eukaryota > Metazoa > Onychophora > Udeonychophora > Euonychophora > Peripatidae > Epiperipatus > Epiperipatus broadwayi. The sequence continues at coordinate 3,512,879 of JAQFVV010012451.1, read as the reverse complement.
GCTGGTTTAGCATGAAATATGGTTATTGGTGATTATTTATTTTTTCAACATATGTGTGTTCAAGTGTATCAGTGTTATGAGATAGGGTAGAGAGTGGTGGGTCATGTGAAAGTCTCTCATATACCCTATATATATTATATTCTGAAGAAAAATATTTAAATAATGCATAAATAAGCATTATTTTAAAATTTATCAGAATTCAGAAAAACATCAGAGAGACTTCAACCAGAATTCAGATTTTTACTTGAATAGCTTCATCATTGGGTTATGGACTCTATCAATCTAATATGATCAATTTTGTAATTGTCATTAGTCTTAAAATCTAATATGATCAATTTTGTAATTGTCATTAGTCTTAAATGTATAAAGATTGGATCTGACACTATGGAAAATATTTATTCAGTTCTTGAGTTACGGCATACTTTAAAACATATTTACATGCTGCATTAAATATTAAAGATTACGGGGTTACATAATATTTGATACTAATTATCAGATTGAGAAATAATTTACACTGATACTTAGATCTTGTCAAGTGTTGTTAGCCAAGAGGTCAGTGCAGCTGCCTTGCAAGCAAGTAGTTGATTGCAGACGTTTGTGGGTTTGCCTCCCGGCTCTTTTTATGATTGCAGCGACATCACAGAGCAGCATTGTTATCCTAAAAAACACCATGTAATAATTATATTATGGCATCAGATCAATTAAAGAGAATCTTAGTATAATTTTTTGTTGAATGGTTCCAATGTTAAGTTAGACATTCTATATTTTAGTTTTCATTCTTGTGGGCAGATGGTGAAAGGAATTAAAAAAATTAAAAAATATTAAATCTTAATTTCAATCTAGAAATTTGACAAACATTAATTATATTATACTACAAGAGAAAAGTTAAATGTTTTTATGTATTTTGTCTTAATTTTAAATTTATTTTCATTAATTAGATGCAATATAAATTATAAAAGTTAAATATATATTATGTATAATATTAAAAATATTTTTTAAAAAAATATGTAGAAATGTATATACTAAAATATGACTTAGATTAAATTAGTTGTTCAGAGAATAATATTTCATTTTGGACTCAAAGCTTTATAGTTAGCTCTGCTGGAGGATTGTATTAGATCCTAAGATCTAAGTGCAATGCTCTCAGATCTAAGGCTCCTCACTGATGAAAACCACAAGCTAAAAAATAATCTGGGGATATTGGATGAGTAGGCATTAAGTAGAGATTTTATGCACAAACCTTACTGCATCCATTGATTATTCTGGCTTACCCTGAGTAGGGCTGCTGTATGGAGAGTTTTGCCTCTATGTAAACAGCTTATGTAAGCATAAAAATGGTGATCGTGTAATGTTTGGTGTTTTAACAAATATATAAAAAAGTTATTTCATTTTGCTACAAACTATTCAAACTGAAAGCTATTCATATAAAATTTATGATATCTGTTAATTATGATTTCCCCATCTTTCCTGAATCGAAACCACAGCTTAATCCCAATATGAGAATCATCTGCCTGCTAAATCATCATCTTTATCCCATGTTGCTTTGCCTAATAGAAATGCATTTTTCACTTCTAGTAGATGATGCTTGTTCTTTTACATGAATAATATTTTTCTTTTTTTAAAACTGCTCTCTAACTTGTAGATAATCCCTCTCTCATTTGTGTGTGCTCTCAGAATTCAATTCTCTTATAAGTCTGTTGAATAAAAATCAAATCTCTCAGAATGTGTTTTTTTCTTTATATTGTACCTCACAATAGTTACACCATTTTGTTGATAACAATATGTAAAGTCCTCAAGTCTGCAGTGATTTAAATAATAATGTACTTTAAAAGAATTCCCTTATTTAAAAAAAAAATCTACATATTTGTAAATTTAATCTTAATCATAGTAATTAAACATATCTCAAAATAATTTATACAATCTAGAAATAACTTAAAAAATACTTTTAGTATTTCCTTTCTTCTTAAATATTTAATTAATAACATTAAATATGTTTTATTTCTTTTCTTTTAAATATTGAGTGAATATAATAAAAATCTATATCACCTTTTTTTTTTTTTAAAGTCAGTGTCTATATCATATATTTTTTATGCACACTCACATATATAAATATATCTTGAAGCTATTTTCTTAATAGTTTTAAATTACTAGTTTACCCATTCTATTTTTGTGTGCTTTGATTTTATTCCAAAAAAAATGGGAAGTTGTATTTTAAGTCCCTATTGCTATTTCTGTCTATTCCAAGTGTCTTCTGTATTTTTGATCCAAATAATTTATTTTCAGTTTTTCTTTTCTTTCTTTTAATAATATTGTACTTCATCATCATCATCAAACATTATCAATCCATTACAGGATGAAGGTCTCTCCAAGTTCATCCATTACAGGATGAAGGTCTCTCCAAGTTCAATCCATCTTCTCCGATCTTAAGTTTCTCTTCTCCACATCACCCCTGCACACTTTCTTATTTTATCCATCCATCTCACATGTGGTCTCTTTCTGGTTTTTTACAATTTCTTAGAATCAAGTTTAAGATTTCAATTGTCCATCTGTTATCATTTCTTCTAGCAATATGTCCAGCCCAACTCCACTTTAGTCTTTTAATTTTTTCAATAGCTAGGTTTAATCATATTTTTAAAAATTAAATAATCTTTATTTACAAAACTTGCCACTGTTTTTTATTTATTTATTGAGCAATATTATTGTTTTATATTATACATTATATATATATAAAACTTTTATTTCACTACATATTCTTGAGACATATAATTAAAGATGTCTGAAAAATTGCAAAGCCAGAGACAGTACTATTCAGTTGGTCCAATTTACAATGCATGTTTTAGTCATTTGTTCGGTCTTTATTTCAGCCTTCAGACAAAAAATGTAATTTACAAAAAAATATTCATCAATAAATCTGTATATTTTAACCAAATTAAAGTTAAAGTTGAGATAATAAAAAATAGTCTTTAAAATTTTTAAATGAACTTTTAATTACAAAAAACAATAAAGTTACTGAAAGTAGCAGGTTTGTAATAAACTAGTTACTGGCAGCAGATAATGACATCAATAAATTTTTAGTTGACTAATTTTCTACTAAAAAGCTGCTATATTAAAATAAAACTTACATGTAAATATCAAATACTTATTAAGAAACAAATATTAATAGTCTCACATACAAAATAATAGTAAAGAAAAAAAGCAATTTATATTTAAACTTATTTTGAAGTTTATACAATATCATCAAAAGACAATCTTGTGTAAACCCTTTAGTGTGATTTCTTTTCAGTATAGATCCTATTATTTCTTGAATTATTCTTTCTTAAACATCAACATCTGATTATATCTAGGTAATTTCATTAAAATTAAAATATTCCTAACCATTAAAATCTTTGTCCATTATTAACTTGTTGCTTTCAAACAAATGTATGAATTTCTATTGAAAACTTAAATCTCACAAGATGCAATTAATTTCTACTCATGTATCAATTTTTGTGAATTAATTATCTGATATCTAATGGGTAATAACTAATAAATGTAGCATGTCATATGTAAACACTGAAATGATGAATTTTATAAGCTTTGTTCTCATTATCATTTTCAATCCTTATTAATCCACTGCACAATAAAGATCTCTTCAAATTTAATCCCATTTTTTTCTAATCCCTTCTCCACAACACATCAGAAAATTTTCTTATTCATTCATATAGGGGATTTTTTATGCTTTTTATAGTCTATTAGGATTCAGTTTAAGACATCAAATGTTTATCTATTATTATCTCTTCTAAAAATATGTCCAAACCAGCTCTATTTTTGTTTCTTAATTTTTCTAATGATGTCAGTGATACCTGTTTGCTCTTTTATACATCAACCCAACTTCAATTTTGTTTCTTAATTTTTCCAATAATGTTAGTGATACCTGTTTGCTCTTTCATCCATCAATGCAACTCCAATTTTGCTTATTCATCCAATGATGTCATTGATACCTGGTTGCTCTTTCACCCATCAACCCAGCTCCAATTTTGCTTCTCAATTTTTCCAATGATGTCAGTGAAAGCATTCCATCTAAATTTAATTCTATGATTAATTTCATGCATTATTTTTCTATCTGTATAAATATCTCAACCAAGGTATATGTATTTCTGCTAATCCATGATTATCAATCTTTATTTTTCCTTTTGAGAAAATCCATTGAACATTATTTTAAAATTATTAGCATTTAACTTTAGTCCTATTTTCTTATTTTCATCTGATAACTTTTAATGTATTTCTCTAAAGTAAATGGTGTCAAACATCTGAGTTCAAAAAATTGATATTAGCTGATCAAATTGTAGTGATTTACTATCATATATTATGTGGAAATGTTTTGAGTAGATATGATGTTGGTCTTATAGTCACCGAAAGTTATTTACCATTTGATGGCATTTAATAATCTTATATATAGAATTCATGTGAATGTATGTTTGTCCATAATGCTTTACTAGAGCATCCACTGAATTTTTTTAATAAGGTTGGAGACACAAAACTATTAATAAAGCTGAGTTATCACAGTGCCACTATATAGAACCTTATAATCCAATTTACAACAGACAAAGTGTAGAAATTTATGAATACTTTTAATCACTATTAAATTATAATCTTATATTTAAAAAAATCCATATGAATGTATTATTGTCTGTAACTCTTTACTAGAGCACTCTCTGAATTTTTTTTTAGAAAGTGTTCTAGTAAATAATTTTATTATATGTAATTGTCAATAACACTATCAAAATCACATATCAAATATAACAAACAGGTATATTTAAAAATTTAAATTTTAAATTAGTTTTATTAATACCTTGCCAGTTACATTTCTGAATTGTGCCAAATAGGCTATGTTATTCCAATCAATTAAAAAAAAACTATTACAAAAATGGCAGTCTTTCAGGCCAGGTACATTTTTCACATTTATTTATATAATATTAAAATCTTTTGTTTAATTTACATTAAATCTTTAAAAAAAATTGTTAAAGTAACTAATTAAAAAAATGGCAGACTTTATTTAGGCCAGGTGCATCTGGTAGTAATAATAATAGTAAATGTAAAAAGAAAGATTTTTAAAATGGAAATTAAAAAAGGCCAAGATTTCTTTTTATAAAAATTGGTATGTAATTATAAATTTATTTAAACGCACATTAATTACATAAGTAATATTTACTAAGGCTATAACCTCAAGAATATACGTGTAAAAATGCAATAGTAGGGACCTCTACAGGTCTTAACCACAAGCTTCACCTATTTCTATAGAAAGTAGGTTGAAGTAAAGAAGGGTTCCCCTCTTTTCTTCCAAAATGTAAGCTTGTGGCAGAAGTCCCTACTATCACATTTTTACACATATATTCTTGAGGTTATAGCCTTAGTAAATATTAAAATTGGTATGCTAAATGGAATAATTATAATATCAGCACTTCAATATGGAGATGCAAAAATTGGAATAACATCTTAAAAGTGATCAAAAGAATGTGATCTGTAATTTAAAAATGCATTAGATTAATAAATAAAGTGATTTATATATATATGTGTGTGTGTGCATTTGGGCTCATAAAATGTAATCTTTAAATCAATACATAGATACATATTATGAATATGATAACCTAATTTTTTTTAATTTTTATTTTACACTTATGCTTCACTTATCTTTGATTTATACATTTTTATTTATTTTTTTAGCAAAAATGAATAAACTAGTATGTGGGTTTGTTTCATGTTCAGTCATTGTTCTCATTACATTAACAATAGCAAATGCAGAAGAAAATATTAGGTAAGACCTTTTGTGATAACGTAAGAGAAATTTAATTATTAGCTAATTTGGTAATATTTTCTATTTACTTTTGATAATTATTTTCACTATAAATTATGTGTAATATATAAAGGGAATTTGACAAAATAAGAGCACATCTTCCTAATAACCCATGACTTAAGTTCAAACTCAGATGTCTTTAGAAATTTATTTAGGTAGATGATCTATACCCAATACAACTGAGATTGAGATTCCAAACTGGTTAATAAATGGTTATCTAGCTATTTGATTAGAGGGTAAAACAAAAATAAAAACTATTAAAAGCCATAACAGCCATTGTTTGGCATATTGTATAATGTTGTCTCCGTTGTTGTTCTTTAAAGAATTGTCAGATTGTTTTTGCTTTGAAGTAGTATGTTTAAAACTGTTTTCCTTACTTATATTTATATTCTAATAAAAATTATGTGTGCATGTGTGTTTTTTGCAATAATACATTATATGTTCATTATGTACATAGTCTTAAAGGTCGTCACGTATTTATCTTGCTATGATGTCATGACGGTCAACATTGTTTCTACGGGCTGAATTTTATAATCGAGCATGTATTGGCCTGTCCTCTGGACAGGCAAAACCATCAGAGCCCCCCCCCCGCCCATTCCAGCACTACGCACGCTGACTTTTCTAATTTTCAGTCAAAAAATGAGACACACTGTAACATAAAATTCAGCGCGTAGAAACAATGTTGACCATCATGAGGATTAAAAATCAATAAATAAAATTATAGATTTTAAAGTATAAATAAAATTATGGAATTTATATTTTTTTAAATAATGTAGCAAATAATTTTAACTTAAACAAAAGAAAAAATTTGTATTAAATATTTTTAACTTATTTTTGTAAACATGTATTTTTTTAATTAATTAAAAAGAGAAGAATATATAAATAGCTGTATTGAACAAATTAAGGAATTTGAACAATACAAAAACTACTGCTGAAAAGAAAAAAAAAGTCTTTTCCAAGAGAATTTATATAAAAGGCAGAAAAAAGTGATGATTTCTATTATAGAATGGCAAATGAATGTTGATAAAGAATACAAAAAGTCACAGTGTCATAAATAGGCAAAATAAGAGTCATAGACCACATGACCCAATTCTCTTAAGCTTGTAGGATATAAACAATGAGTATTTCCAATTGCTCAACAAGCTTTGTGATAAATGCTCATATAGCTATTTGAGTTGAATAGCTGGGTTTGAAGACATGTAGGTGTCTGAAAATTTCAGATTTTCCACTCAATAGATAACTTTTAGATAAATGCTGGATTTGGATTGGTATTTTTAGATCTAGTGTCTGAAGCTACCTAGCGCCTCTCTGAGAAGTGCCAAAGCATAAAACCATGGTCAGACGTTTGGGGGAGGGGATTTCTGACAGAGATATTTTAAATGCTTTATCTGACTAAGCATTTATCACAAAGCTTGTTGAGCAATTCACAATGCTCATCATTTAGTCACAGAATTGATTCAAAAAGTTAATACTACGTCCTTCATTTGGCAACAAGTTGTTGTTAAAGGACAACTAAGATAAGCCATTCTATACTTTGAATGAACTGTTATATCAAAGCAATGATCAGATAAATGATTGAAAAAGTCTTTGGATAAATAATGCATGCATTTCTGACAAGATCTCCATATCCATTAACTGGTCCACATCAAAAGATAGATCTTGAAGTTTCATTATTTAATTCATCAAAGTTATTACTTGGTGTTTTCCTGAAAGTTTGTGATGATGGTATTTTAGTTGTATATATATATTGGACTATTTCCATCATTTGGCAGTTGGTTAGAGAATTACCTTAAAATTCAATATTCAAGAATCTAAGTGTCCAGGTTCGATTCCCATGCTGGTATCATTGGTCAGACCAGAAGTACCTGAAGAAGAGAGGAGAATAATACCTCTCAAAATGTGCATATACTAACCTTTCTGCTATTACTAACAATTGAATGTAATTAAAAATTTTAATAAAGTTAAATTTTTCTAAAGACATTTAATACTTAATATTAAATGATGAAAATAGTCCAATATATAAATACTATTAAAAGCTATTATTTGTATGGAAAAATTATTAATTTCACATCATCTTATAACTAAAAAAATAAACATTGAATGCTAAAACTACTTACAATGTTGGATGAACTTTGTTAATAGGATATTTAAATTTAATCGATTCCGGTAAATTTGCCTATAACTCTAATTCACTTTAACTTGCCCTTTCAAATATTTAAAATAAACAGTATTTACCATTTTAGAATTATAGTATTTTAATTTAATATTGTTTTTGCAATACTTCATATGTCAAATACATTTATAAATTGGATATATATATATATGTCTGTGTGAAGATTAAATCAATAATTTGATTTTAAAAAAATATCATTTTACTAATTGCTATTTTAAAAATATTTAATGTTCAGTTTATTATAGAGATAAAAACATTTCATTAATGTATTGTCTCCGAAAGGAATTATTTGATGAAATTTTTGAAACAATTTTGCTTTTGTTCATTAAACCAATAAATTAATCATAAAAGGGAAAAAGATTTTTATAAATTTCTTGATTGTGTCTTAAAATTCAAAATTCTTTAATTAATTTGAAATATAATGTTTGCTAATATCTTTATTTAAATACATTAATCATATTATGATCATCAGCGTCATCATCAACCATTATCAATCCACCACAGAATGAAGGTCTCTCAAAGTTCAATCCATCTTCTCCGATCTTTAGCTTCTCTTCTCCACATAACCTTGCACACTTTCTTATTTCATCCATCCATCTCACATGTGGTCTCTTTCTCGGTCTTTTACAATCTCTAGGCATCCAGTTTAAGATTTCAATTGTTCATCTATTATCATCTCTTCTAGAAATATGTCCAGCCCAACTCCACTTCAGGGTTTTAATTTTTTTAATGAGGTCAGTAACACCTCTTTGTTCTCTTACCCATGTATTGTGTTTTCAATCTCTTCTTGTTACTCCCAACATGCATCTCTCCATACTTCTTTGAGTGATCTGAAGTCTCTGTATTGCTCTTCTATTAACACATTATATGAATGCTTAATTATAACTTTATGAATTGTGTATGTGTTTTATTTTTTAGTTATTAAACTGTATAGTTTATATTAACATTGAATAGAATAAACAATATTAAGGGATCTACTAATATGGTATCTTCCTTTTCTTGATCAAAATGTGACATATCTTTAATCTCTGATTGATAGTATGACATCCTTATAATATTGCATGACAAATGAATAAATATACTTTTGCCATTCATTTGTGGTGATCTAATTAGATGGTTAACACATTCTTCTCCTTTTTGATTTTATCCATATGACTAAAATCAATATTTTTTGGGTAATTTGCATCATCAATCTTCATTATCACTATCTCCAGATATGTCATTTCTTTATAAACAATTATATCTATTACATACCAAGGTATATCTTCTGATGAACTTAGTCATTATCAGCATATGATCTGCATATTTTGATTTCCTAATATATCCTGTCCATTACAGTATGTATATACATATGAAAATTGAAATGGAAATAACTGAAACTGCCATTGGACTATGTTTAACCAATAGTAAACAGTAATAAATTATAAAAAGAAATGTAATGATAGCATTGACACTTCACTATTGGTTAAGCATATCTCAGTGAAAGTTACACCTACTTCCATATCAATTTCATGTCATTAAGCTATGAGTACTTACAATTATATATACATACATTACTTTCCAGCTTTTGATTTTCATTAGTGATGAACTTTGGATTTTGAATAGCTATATATAAGTTAGGGTTATTTAATGTTTATTTGTTTTTAGCAATTTTGTTAATAGAACTTATATATATATGGAAATTTTAAATGTGTGGAGTAATCCATTTAAATCAACTTAATTAGAATGCACCTAACCTAGAACAGCTGTCCCAGGGTCAAGAGTCAAAGTAAACTGACATACTGATGCGTCCCATACAATTAACTTATTTAAAAGTTCTTTTAATACTAAAGGTGTATGGAAAGTAAGTGGAATTGTGGGTAATGTTTAGTTTAATTAAATGTATTTTGTAGTTCTTTACACTTGAGCAGTCTGCTTGCAACAGTGAAACCATTGATAGTGTTTTTGGGTTTATTTTCTTGGCTAGTCTGGTTGAGTTGTGAATTTGGGTTAATTTTAATTTTACTTACATATAGATCATTTTTGAAATTCCAACAATATTACATTAAGGTTGGATAAAATTAGACATGAAGTCAAATATGTAGAACTTAAAATTATCCTGATGTATAATGTATTACATAAATAATTTCTTATGATGTTCTGCAAAAGTTCTTAGGGTAACATGTATTTCTAAGTATTATTTCTGAAAGCAGATTATTTATTGCCCCCCCCCCCAAAGAAAGACTGAAAGAATTTTCAATAACAATGAGTCTATTATTAATGCTTTCAATTTATTTTTTACCCCAAACCCAAAAAAATAAAATACTGAAAGATTCAAATATTTTAAGCTTTTATGACTTTCATCCACAATCTAACGCTTTACATAAAATTATCATCTGTTATATATATATGAAGGCTCTTGAAGAGTATTTAATTTAAAGAAATTTTTTTAAAAATCTATAAGTTACATTTATATATTTTAACAAATATTAAAAAATTACTTACAAAATTAAGTTCTAGTTTTCCCATGTTAAATAAGACCATATTAACTATTTCATAAAAAGCAATTTTATTTTATTTTTTCTTTAACATATTGTAATGTTTTTCACATTTTAATAGATTCTGGTAGGCTGTCCTTTACGCACTGTTAAGTTAAAGTTAATCAAGCTATGGATAAGAAAATATCTTGTTCATATTTCTAAAAACATAGCTATATTTCCTGATTAACTGGCCTACTAATTATTGCATCCGGAATTGCCAACGAAGTTAGTTTTAATTTGTAAGAGGGCGCCATAGTCAATAGACTCCTAACTTCCTCATATCCCATAATTTTGATGCAAGTAGCTAAAAGATCGGGTTTATTATTATCCGTAACTTCATTTATTTTTTTGAGAATATTATTCCCGCAACTTAGTCAATAACTATTAAATAGAATGGTAAAGGTAATTTCTTTAAATATTCATTAACTAACACTCACATCTAATATTCAAATTAAGAATGTACAAAGAGAGACTAAATTAATACTAAATATAAAAACATTTATACAGAATTAGTAAAGAAAAAATTGGAAAAAGAACATACAGTAATCCAAATACTATTAATCAGATGAAAAGTTCTTATTATATTTAAATTCTTTTAGCTAGTTTCTTTGAGATTATGAGAATCAGCCACAATCAGTATTATCTTTCCTGGTTACCGTTAACTGGCATTAAAGTCACAAATTGGGAATAAATAATTTGAACTTACCAGTAAGCTTGTATCAGTTCGTATACTATACTTGTCTTCCTTTGGGATCCCATGTTACTTGACATTTAATTAATCTCTCCTGCCAGTATCTGGTCCATTCCATAGCTGAAGCAAGAAGCTTGATTGCAATGACCTTCACTGCGAAAGATGGTGGTCACAAGGCTTCGTTTCCATTATTGCATGACAACTTTATTCAGCAAGTGAGTAGTGTTCCTGTGCAGACGCATTTCACTGCAACAAGTCACTCTCACGGAAACCTCCACTTTAAGAACACATAATCAGAAAATAAATGAAAGACCTAGATTGAAGTTGTCATCTTCTTTTTATACCTCGATTTAGTTTTGAAACTTCTGCGCATGTTATTATTATCATGATGCTTAGGTTTATAATCTTATACATTTATTTTTAACTTTCTGTAACAAAGTTCTTTTTTTAGTAAATCATTTCCACCATCTTTAATTAGAATTAGAAAGATTTTCTTGATCATAATCTTTGTACTTTTGGAATTTCTTTTGCTTATCTGAATCATTAATCTGCATGCCTTTTTTTTTATTCTTTCCAATTTCAACTTTTATTAAATTACAGATAAATAATTCGAAACCAAAAGAATCAACTCTCATTGTATGTTTAAAAAAAAAAATACACAAATTAAAAAAAAATTAAAACTGCTTTAATTTAAAATATCTTTAAATTTACTTTTTTTTTTTCAGCTCTTAAATATTATCAAAATGTCAATATATTTGTACCATCTATTTGTAGAGGGTACAATATATTTAAATGGGCCTAAGCAAGTTTAATGTTAAATATAAATAAGGATTAATACCTTTTCAGAATACTGTATTTTTTACTACAGTTTTTGCAAAAATTTTAATAACAGTTTGCTTTTTTTCTAAAGTGACCAGACAAAAAAAATTTACATCCAGGATTTTTAAAAAATTGCATCATTTGGTTTTATTTCTATTTTACTTATTTTATATATATATCAAATTAATTTACTTCTCTCTTAGTATAACTTGCACATTCTCATAAGCTGTCAATCAAGAAAAAAGAAATCAAATTGATCCCACTTGCCATATCACTATACATATATCATTAGAACAATCGGGTGAGCAAGAAATGTAAACATTCTAATCTCCTCATTATCCACTAAGAAGTATTTGAAGTATTTATATGTATATATATTTATAAGCTTTTAAGATATTTATTGATTGTGGGGGGGGGGGTGCCAATTTTGTAGCACATGTACTAGAGTAGTTTCTTTCACAATAATATATATATAAACCAAATACATCAATTCATAATTAAATAACTAGCCAACATTGGTTTGATTAACCAAAGCAGACTTCTCAAGAATTATTTTTACACTTGAGAAATCTTCTATTACAGGGAAACAATCGAAAGAGAATTTTTAATTTAATGTTAAGTAATTATTTAATTTTGAATTCATTATATTTACTACATTAGATTTAGGCATTACATATATATATAACTTCCATTCCACCATATGACTGTAGACATTTAAAAATAGTATACACTAAACAGTTGTTTAATAATAATAAAAAACAGATATATTCATATTTAACTAAGATTGAAAGTTCATATAGAATTAGAGATAATCTGTCTTGCGTTGTTAGCCGAGAGGTATCGCAGCCGCCATGCAAGCAAGTAGTTGATTGCAGACAGTTGTGGGTTCACGTACCGGCCGATGCTATGACATATGGAAAAAAAAAATTAGAGATAATCTGTGGTTTAATTAATAATTAGTAATAACCATCAATTTATATTTATCTGAAATGATTGATGCTAAAGTTATGCGTACAGAAAGATTGATACTTGTAAATCAAAGTATTATATAAATATGTGACTAAAATTAATTAGTTACAAAACTATGTATATATTTTTAAAGATAAAAAAATCTTAGATAAATTTTATGAATGAAAACTATGCAGAATATAATTTTAATTCGGTTTTCTCAATTGGACTCTTCATATCTTCTAATATTGATCAAACCTTATTTATTCAGCTGATGTTTAAAGTATTAGTAGAGTGTCAAACCCTGGATTGTAAAATCTTTAAATCAATTCCAGTTCTGGAAACTCCCAAACAACAAGCCCTTCAATCATCATCATCATCATGATTATTATTACATTTGAATATAATTCAATATTAGACTTTGTATTTCATAATTTTTCTTTCAAAGTTTATTATTATATTCATCATTAAAAATCAGTAAACACTTAGACAATCCCAATATCAATAACAATCAAGAATTTCATACTGTTGTCAAGGCAACCTCCTTGACAACAGTTTGAAATTGTTAATTGTTATTGATATTGGGATTGTCTAAGTGTTGACTGGTTTTTAATGATTACTATAGCTATAAGATTATTGAATCTATTTACATAGAAAAGAGGCTCTCTTTACCACTTCATACATAATTTGTAGATTACAGTTCTGCAAATGTTTGCAATTCCAATCATGCTAGATGCTTTTATACTTAGAGGTTCACTTTAAATTGGTTTATAAAGGTTAAGTATTTTAAAGTACAATTATTGTTTTGATTTTCTGCTTTCTCATCAGGCAAATTACTTTTATGCTTTTTTATGTCACATCATGCACTGTACACTTTGTAAAAAAAAGATCCAACATGTTATTATATCTTTTGACTATCTTCTCTTTTACAGTGAAGCAAATCTCAAATGATTATAATTTTTGGATTTTAATTTATTTTTCAATAACACTTTATAATTCATCTGCACAATTTTACATGAATTACTTACTACCTTCACTTCATCTCTTATCATCTTCCTAATCTTACATACATCTTATCTTAAATATTTAAATAATAGGTTCATATATATTCTAAATTTAGGTTCATACATATGATTTTAATCAACATATAAATGATTTTACAGCTAATCAAATGTAACATTAGGGATGTAAACTTATTTCACAAAACAACATGTTTGAATATGTTACTAGAATATTTACAAGTCATATTTTAATGAACTATTTTTTAAAAAAACTTGTAAATACATCTATGCACTTGTTATATCAATGTGAATGTATTTTCCCAGATAAAAGATTTCTCTAATCACACCTTCAGTTTGCTATATTATAAATACATTAAGCATTGATATCCAAAATGGTTGAAATTTTATATTAGCACTGATCATTGTTTTTATATTAATCAAGCCATCTTATCATTTCAAATGTTAATTTAAATATTATATTAATGATTTTAATCAATATGTAAATAATTTTATTGGGAATAAAATACAACATTAGGAATATAAATTTGTTTCATGAAATAAACATGTCTTCCAGAATTATTATTTTTTAAATAAACCTGTAAATATGCCTATTTTTTATAATGTCAATGCGAATCTATTTTGTCAAATAAAAGAAGATCTCTTTTATCTGTCCTTCAATTTATTTTATAAATAAATGAAGTATTGATATCTGAAAAGACTGAAACTTTAAATTATTGATCTTTGTTTTTAGATTAATCAAGCCAGTTTATTATTTCAAATATTAGTTTACATATAAAACTAATGATTTTAATCAGTACATAAACGATTTTACAAATGATCAAATGTGACTTTAGTAATCACAGAGGCAAAACTTCATATAGTAGCGCCACTCAGTGCAAACCAGAGTAATCAATCAATGCAAGAATACATGGTGATCAATATGGTGTTTGATGATTAACTTTAGTAACATAAATCTATTTTACAGAATAAACATGTCCATATATATTATGAGGGCACATTACAAGCCAAATTCTAATGAAACATTTTAAAAATAAAACTGTAACTATGCCCAACTTTTTGTTATATTAATGTCAATCTAATTTACACTATAACAAACTGAAGGTTTTATAAAAGAGGTCTCTTTTTATCTGACAAAACAGATTAACATTGATAAAACAAATTAAAAAATTATGAATCTGTCATATAATGTATTCTAATAACACGTTCAGACATATTTGTTCTGTGAAATGAATTTATAATTTCTAACATTACATTTGATTATTTGTAAAATCATTTACAAGTTTTTTTTTTTGTTTTTTTTTAAGAAAAATTTTATTCTATAGCTATATTGAATGTTATAAATACAAAAATGATATCAATTACATATCCATTTGGAATTTATCATTTACAAGTTGATTTAAATCTTTACTATTAATCTAAATTAATATTTGAAGCAGTAAACTGGTTTGATTCGTATAAAAATAGATCACTGCTAACTAATTTGAACTTACAGTCTTGTTGAAATGTCAATGTGTAATTAATTTACAATATAATAAATTAACGTTCAGATCAATAAAATCTTTCAATAAAATATTTTATCCGACAAAAAAAATTGGCAGCAATATAATGAAAAGTTAGCCTATTTACAGGTTTATTTTAAAAATAATTGTTTTGAATCTGGCCTGTAATGTATCCTAGTAATGTATTTGATATGTTTGTTCTATGTAAATAAATTATTGTATATATTATTTCAGCAATCTATAATATGACTATATATGTTTATGATGATCATTACATACTAATTCTGGGCATGTTAAAAAACTCGCACAAATGTTATCAGTGAATTGGCAAAATCAATCTAAGAACTATAAAGATTAAAGTTACACTATTAAGATTAAATGTTATAGCCAATCAGATCTTTAATTAAATTAATCCTAATACTATTGTATAATGTAAAGAAGCAACCAATCATTCTAAAGCATTTATTGCTTCAAAAAATTATATCTTTCAACAGCTGTCTAAAAATGTTATCAATGAACCTTTATAGATATAGTGATCATATGATATATTCATACCAAGCCTAAACAAATTTGATCATAAAGGATGAATAATTCACATAGCACTCTTATATATTAATATATTTAATTATATTAAGTCAATAATATGGAAGGCAATTAAATAACATTTTATTAACACTTTTTATTAAATTAATGCATAAAATTAAATTTAAAATTATGTATAATGTCTGTTATATATATATAATTGATGCATGTATACATATATAATATGTAATGCAATGCCCTTCAATGTCATATCTATGATGCAACAAATGAAATTGAAATTACTTTCGTTTACTTCCAAGTTTTATAAAGACTATGACAGTGGTAAGCATGATATTTAAATTAGCAGAGATATCTATGCAGCCTTATGCTTATGTGTAGGAAATAACTCTGCCTTTATAAATTAGATTATAAAACGATGCTACTTGTGCGCTGGCTCTCTGTATTTTTGATTAAATGTAAAGTTTTGAGGGCCTATAATATACCGAAGATGTGTTGTTAAATTAGAACAAAATTAATGAATTGATTGTTAAATTTTTAAAAAGATAATAAATTCCGATAAATTTCATCAAGAACCCTTTATTTCAATTTTTTTTTGTTTGTTTTATTTATATTATAAAATGTGAAGCGAAGAGACCCTCTTAACATTGTCGTACTTTGGTTCAATTCAGCGTGTTTCTTTTTGTCAGCTTTTTTTTTTTTTTGATAAATTGTCATAATGCAAAAAATTTGGGATCTGCATGTCACAGAATGTAATGTAGTGGATTATTTCCAACGGTATGGAATCCTGCCCTACCGAAAAGTGTACATTAATGGTCACAATATGATTGCACGCTGCCAACATAAATAAAGTTTAAATGCTGTATTTATATTTTTTTCATTTTTCTGTTAATTAAAGTTAATCCAAAAAAAACAAAGAAAGTAAGCCGTAAATATTGCAATTAAATTTTCCACAGTAATTTTTTTAAAAAAAAAAAAAATATTAATAAAAAATAAAATGTAAGTATGAAATATGCATTTTTTGGGAGGGGCCGAAACTGTATATTTATCAAAAATACGGGCTATCATCTTGGTTTAGAAAACTCACAAATATCAAAATGATTTGAATGATTCTTCACGGACATTTACCCTAAACTAAATTTTATGCTCACTGATAAAATGAAAAAACTTGAAAACAAAGTGATGTCATTTTTATTTGTTACGTCATAGTTCTGACGTAGAGAACATTTCATTAAATATCACGTTTATATTAAGAATTTATCTCTCCGACTGTATTTTATAGAAGTCTGGTTTAAGTTATCTTCAATATATATAATTAGGTGGTTTTGGTAAAAATGCATCAATTAAAAAAAAAAAGTAATCAAATATTTTAAAAAGTCCGATCAGGTGACTGAAATGTAAGAATACATATTCCTTTTTCTTTGATTTTTTTTTTTTTTTAATGACAGTATATATATATCTGCTCATGTGATTATGAGAAAGTGAATCTAATTTAATTTGTTTTTATTATTTGCTCATTTACAGCCTACATTTAAACTTTATAAGTTTAACTAAGTGAATCTTTAATTGCTTTTTCATTTTTTAAGTAATAATAATAGTAGTTAATCATTTCATTTTTTAAAAAAGCAATCTTTCTGATATTAATTATATTGAAAATGTATTGTTTACGTAATAAGACTGTTAATTGATAATTAGTTGAATTATTTTCTAATATGCTGTGAATTGAAAAGAATATTGTTTTGTTTTTGTTTATCAAGTTAAACAACAAAACTTTTTAAAATGGAAAATATTATAAGTAAAATATTAAGATTTGAAATACCAGGCACTCTTATACCTGGAGCCTAATTGTAAATATAGGGGATTTGAACTCAGAATTTTAAGCCCCTTCACTATGCACACTATCTCATATTACTGATATACATGACCACACACATGCAGAAAAGATAAATAATCACTAATATACGTACTTCATGCTAAACCAGCACTCATCAGTTGGTCCAGACTACCATCTCCCATGCATATATATATATAATCAGTGCACAGTTTATATTAAGATAACAAATCCTCATTAGGCTTCAACCTCCAACTCTTCAGCCATACCATTGAAAATCTGATGACAGAATTTCCAAATCCCATGCTGAGTTCAAATCCCCTATATTTACAACTAGGCTCCAGATATAAGAGTATCTGGTAGTTCAAATCTTACATATTAAGCCTGTATTCTGCCCATCCCACTTCTATGTATTTAAATGGATACTGTCCTATACGTGAAGGGTCAGAGTGACTTGAGGTCAACATGGGTATGACAACAATATTGGCATCAGCATGGGATTTGGGAATTCTATCATCAGATTTTCAATGGTATGGATGGCTAAAGAGTTGGAGGTTGGAGTGGGTTGAAGCCTGTCCATTAAAGTATAAGGATTTGCTATCTTAATATAAATGAGCACTGATTATATATATGTATGGGAGATAGTAGTCTGGACCAACTGATGAATGTTGATTTAGCATGAAATACATATGTTGGTGATTATTTACCTTTTCTGCATATGTGTGGTTATGTGTATCAATAGTATGAGATAGTGTGGATAGTAAAGGGGCTTTATAGGTAAAATATTACTAATTCGAATCATTGGTTTCAGGATTTTATTGTTGAATTTGTGATTTTTTCAGATTTTCAGATTAGACCTTTTATCCTTCAATATAACCCCAAATTCAATTGAAATAAACAAAAATCGATAACTTACAATTATAAGACATTAATTAATAACTATTTATCCCCCCCCCCTTTAATATTTGTAAATGTGTTTGGAATTTTATTTTCATAATAATAGTTGAATGCTTAGCTTGTAGGATCATAAGAAATTTGAATATGCAGAAATGATCAAGCTTACTTGTGATCTTTGGACTTCAAACTCCGTTTCAGACTATATAAGATAATAGAAAATTGTAAATAATAGATATTTGGATTAATGATATTCTGCTTATATAATTAAAAAAAATTAACTATTTTTAAAAATTCAATTATTTATATATAAATAACTGGCTTAAATATCAATAAAATATAGTAAGATTTCATAGAAGGAACATTTTTAATTTAATCACGTAAATGATCGGAGTAATTATTAAAATTTACATAAAAAGAATCTGGAGAGAGGTTTAAGCATTAAATAACCAGAATCTTATTTATTTTATCTTCTATTATAATTATTATTTTTATATTAAATGTCTCTATTTTTAATTAACTGACATATTATGTTAACTGAAGGTACTACATCTTGTACTGTACCATTATTGAAGTTTCCCTTTTCTAATTTTTTCCCATGGTAGCTTTTTCTTTTAAATCTCAATTTATCTCACTTTTAAGATTTCCTTGGAAAAAGTTGCATTGATCTCATATTCATTTTCATAACTTTAACTATGAATTGATAATAGAAAATTTTTTTACCCTTTATCCCTGTCTGGAAATAAGCCAACGTTTTCTTCATTTTTACAATAATGAATTTATCCGCTTGCTGGTGAATTGATTTTGGTCTATATTCACCATTTGATCTTCTCTTTTTATAGTCTAGTAATTTACACTATTCCAAAACCATATTTTCAATTTGAATTATCAAATAGACAGTAGATTATAGTGCTATAATCTACATCTCAGAATTACTTTAATCTGTGAGAAATTTTTGGACTACTTGTATCTATTTGTACCTATTCAGAAAACACTTTTGAAAAATCCCAAGGTTTTGAACTCAGTCCAACATGCTTGTATACATTTACAGATGTCAGTGATCATAAGTAATCAAATGATGTTTTAACTTACATTCAACTTGTACTTTTAGAAACAATAATTCAATCTATATACTTTTTCTACAGCCATTTTTTGCAAGCTTTAATAACCAATAATTACTAGTGGCAACTCTAAATTGGTTTCGGGCTAATAGACTAAATCAGTAATTAGTTTTGGACTATATCAACATCATCATCATCATCAACAACAACCATTATCAATCCACTGCAGAATGAAGGTCTCTCCAAGTTTAATCCATCTTCTCAGATCTTTAGCTTCTCTTCTCTTCTCCACATCACCCTTGCACACTTTCTTATTTCATCCATCCATCTCACATGTGGTCTCTTTCTGGGTCTTTTACAATCTCTTGGAATCCAGTTTAAGATTTCAATTGTCCATCTATTATCATCTCTTCTAGCAATATGTCCAGCCCAACTCCACTTCAATCTTTTAATTTTTTCAATGAGGTCAGTAACACCTGTTTGTTCTCTTACCCATACATACATCTACATATTCAGTAGTTAAATTAATTTTTTATACTGTCAACTTTAGAATACTGAAATACAAAAAAAGTATTATAATATATAAGGGATTCGAACTCAGACTTTCACATGACCCTCAACTCTCCATGCTATCTCATATTGCTGACCCACCTGATCACACACATGTTGAAAAGATAAATAATCATCAATATACATATTTCATGCTAAACCAGCAATCATCAGTTGGTCCAGATTACTATCTCCACACATATATACAATCAGTGCTCAGCTTTATATTAATATATCCATGTTACATAGAATTAACATTGGACTTTAACTTTATTTTTCATTTACCTAAAGTACTATTTAAAATAATTTTTGAAAATCTTATTGGGAAGCAAAGTTTGTAATGCAATCATCATCATAAAGAAACAATGCTCATACTAAAATTCTATAACTTAATTAAATATTGCCATGAAAAATAGTATTGCCACACTCAATACCTACTTTTTGCAGTGACTTCCTTGTCCTTTCACACATTCAAGAAGTTACCAGTAACTCAAAATATAGCTTCACTATCTAAGAAACATCTCAAGTCAGAATCATCTTTCAGATTATTCATCCAAGAATCTTTTCAAATAGTGGTAGAATTATAGCAAAAAACTGACTGCTGATAAAGTCCTAAACAAATTCCTTTTTTCTATATTCAACCATAAAGTCAGCTGGATTGTCAAGCATTGGTGGACAAGAGGTCAGCACAGCTGTCTTACAAGCAGTTGTTCCAGGTTAGCGGGTTCACTTCCCTGCTGATGCTATGACACATGAAAAAAAAGTCATCTGGATTTCATCTTTCTATATTTTATTGGAGTCAGTTACAGATTCAGTATGAAACAAGCTCATTATATCATTGTGCTTATCTGCATAATAAATTACCCTTTATAGATATGGCAAATACAAAATATGAAACACATATATATCATTGTCAGAAATGAAAAACTTCATAAAGTCACTATTGATTTCATTTCCTAACTAGAATCTCTACAAATTCTTTTATGATATTATCTAATCTTCTAAATTCATAAATAAAATCAAGCTTATGATATATGAACTGGATAAATAAATCAGATAATTGCTTTTAAACGCATGTCTTGACTGCAAAAACTCGTGATGCTTTGTTAATTTTTACATTCTACTCAAAGAATGAAATATGTCTCATAGTCAAATTCGAAATTGAACTCACTAAAATATTAAACTTAAATATGGACTTGGATCCAAAGCTTGGATATTTTTGAATTAGAGATTCTTAAAGAGATAGTTTTAAAGAATTAAAAGTGACTACTAGATACAAAGCTAGAAATAATCTTCATCTCATTATTGCATGATTAGGTTTAGTGATGAAATAGCAGACTGAAGTTTAGGTCAAGAATTGTGACCATGGCATTTCTGTTGCTTGAATTTTAAATCATTTGATTATTTTTTGTTATTGATGAAAAGCATTGGCCAGTAATTAGCCTGGGAGTGTGAATTATATATACTAATCTTCAGCTCATTGATTACTCAAACTTACTATAGATGGCACTGAAATAGAATTAGTACAGAGAAGATCATAACATTTTACTAAGTAATTGGCATCCTATTTCAATTAATTTAATATGACATTTAATATGAGATTTTATGTATATTTGTATAATTTTCTAATGATCTTCTTTTGTCACTATTTTTATTAAGGAAAATTTATGATTATTATTTATCTATTTAAAACTATCAAGCAAATACTCCTTTTTACACTTAGTTTTGGAAAAATTTAAATTTTAACATGTAAATTTATTTCAATTATTTAGCAATTTTTTAAAAAAACTTGTGCACCTATTTTTCATTTTAAAGAAGACCTTTGAACAATCAAAATGCGAATTTCCAATAATTAAATGTAAAGCAGAAGTGGATTGTTTGATAATGAATAAATTGCAATTTCAAAAAAATGAAGAGGACTATTTAACTAACATTATCTGGAACAAAGGGTGGGAAATGTTCAGCTCCTGGGCCTTATTAGATTGCAAAGTCACTATCTACCCATCAAGGAACCACAGGCAGCAACAAAAATATGTATTCCATGATGCAGGACACATAAAAGATCTGATCTTAAGAGTCAGCGATTTAACACTGAATAACCTTCAAATTTAGAATGCAGGATTAGAACAGTGATCAGAGTACAACAATCTTATTGCTGACCACACATACTGGATGACTGTTAAAACTTATATAATATAGTACAAAGCAAAATAATGTGATCTCTGGTGATACACGACTAGAAAATTATTAAATCTTAAATATCACATGATCACCATTTCTTATGCTTGCTTATAACTGTTATTAAAATGGGCAAAACGCTCTGTATGTATTGCCACTCAATGCAAGCCAGAGTAATCAATGGATTCCAGAAATCTTGGGCATAAAATCCCCTCTAGTGCCTACTCATCCAATATACCCAGACTAATTTCTGGCGTGTGACCTTTGTCAATGAGGAGCCTTAGATCTGAGAGCACTGCACCTAGATCTTAGATCTAATGCAACCTTCCAGCAGCCACCTTTTATCTCTACTTAACTACAAAACTATGAGTCTTAAATTGAAAACATTATAATATTTATAATCCAAGCTCATCAACTTATATAATGGTATAGATCTGAACTCAGTTCAGTACCTATACATTTTGGTGACTTGTGAACTGAGTTCAGACCTATATGACTATATAAGCTGATGAGCTTGGACTGAAAATATTATAGTGTTTTCAATTTAAGATTCATAGTTTTGTAGTTGAGTGGAGATAAAAGATGGCTGCTGGGGGGTTGCATTAGATCCTAAGATCTAGGTGCAGTGCTCTCAGATTCAAGGCCCTTAACTGATGAAGGTCACAAGCCAGAAACTAGTCTGGGGATATTGAATGAGTAGGCACTAGATAGGAATTTTATGCATAAGCCTTCAGCATCCATTGATTACTCTAGCTGGCTGTGTATGGCGATACGTATAGTGAGTTTTGCCTGTTTTAACAACAGTTATAAGCAAGCATAAGAAATAAATGGTGAGCATGTGAAATTTTTATTTTATTTTAAATATCACTTAAGTATGTAATATATAATAATATTATTAAAATTAAATTTAACTTATACTCTCTATAGACATTTTCCATGATCTTTCAAGAGATAATCTTTCATAAAATATCAATGAATCTTTATTGGACATATGTTTCTATAAAGAGCTTAAATTAAAACTGACATTATTATATATATGTATGTGCATATATTTGTAACTATGAAATTGATTCACATGACCACATGTAAAAAAAAATAAAGTATTTCATGCTGAACCAGCTCTCATCGGTTGGTACTATAAAATTTGAAGATTTTCTATCTTAATATAAACTAAGCACTGATTGTATATATATATATGTGGAGATGATGATGTGGATCAACTGATGAGTGCTGGTTCAGCACGAAATACATATATTGGAGATCATTTACCTTTTTCACATGTATGTGTTCATGGTATAAGATGAAGAGCTTGAAAGTCTGAGTTCATGACCCTTCTAATTAAATATAAAAATTAAAACATGTATTTCCCACATTTAGTAGTAGCTGGTTTTAATGATTTAAATAATTTGTTTAAAACATAAAATACTCTTAAACCATCTAAAAGCATTTTATTTTACACATCTGATTCAGTTCCATTTCAATAACAATGAAAAACTGGTTTGTTCCCCCTTTCCCTAATCTCACCACATGCTTGAAACCATTTAGAAGTATGAAAATTCTAACTTCACACCAGTTACAGCTTACAGTTAATTTACATTAAGATAAATACGAAAATTTTTAAAGTCCATTTCACACCGAATATGATAGTTCATGTATAATATTTAAATACAAGTATATATATTTAAACTAGATGTAATTAAAGGGGATTTGAACCCAGACTTTCAAGCTCCATAGTTCACGTGATGTATATATTTCTGGGTTGATGGATGATTGTGATATGATTGAGTTACAATGAAAGATACACTGATATAAGAATAAAAATTTGAAAATAGACATTTAGAAAGAGCCATAAGTAATATTTTTTACTATTATTGTCGCGGTCTTTTTTTCTCCAAACTTTTCATTTAATTTAAAACTACATTCTACTTCATATCTTTAACAACATTTTGATCACCGTATTGAATTAAGGTATAAAACATAAATAATTATTTGTAACAAACCATTAAACAAATATATAGATAGTAAGAATGTAATGAATAAACATACAAGCGAATAGTTAAGTCAATAAGTTATAGAATGATTACGTATGCAAATAGAAACGTAAAAAAAAAAAAAACAATAAAATAACGATATCAACGGCAGGTTTTTTTCTTTAACAAAACTAATGTTTTATTCATGAAAAGTTATAAAATAAAAGCTTTAAAAAAATACTCCAGTTTATAATTAAAACAATTACATCTATAAAAAGAAGAAAATACTAGTTATTACGATCTAATAAAAATAAGCAGTTAGGGAAAAGTTGAGTATTCTCTAAAGATAAAAATATAACAAATTAACTGCCTTACTTATTTATGGCATTATTTATTTATTTATTGAGGTTTATCTAGATGACGACAATTTATTTGTCCGTTTTTGTATCTTTCTATGTGTCTATATATTTTAAATCTATATTTATAAAGTTTATAGAAGTGATCAACGTGTTTGCCTGTCTTGCCGACGATGTGAGGTTTGAATCAACTTAAAAGTGGTTTTTTTTTTTTTTTCAAATAGCCAACAATTTTCAAAATTGCTAAAGTTTTATCTCTTATTTAATCAAGTACGTGACGAATTCAATTAGTCAATTATGATCAATAAATAGATATCTGTTCATTATTAACTGAGGATAAATAAAATTTAACAAACTTACAAAAACACTGTTCCGCAAATAGTTACATAGAATAGTAATTTTGTATTGTTTTTAACTGTTTCTATGTGAGGAGAGATCTGAAAAGTTTTTTTTGTCTTGCAGTGGTCTATTTAAAGTTGTTTCCTATTTACACGTATATAAATGTGTGTGTTTTTTTTAATCTATCTGAAAGGAAATCAGAAATACCTAAAATAAATATCTATTTTCTAGTGAGATAGTGTATTAAAGAACCAAAGTCACCAAAATGTATAGGTACTGAACTGAATTCAGACCTATATTATTATTTAAGCTAATGAGCTTGAATTGAAAATATTACAGTGTTTTCAATTTAAGACTCATAGTTTTGTAGTTAAGTAGAAATAAAAGGTGGCTGCTGGAGGATTGCATTAGGTCTAAGATCTAGGTGCAGTGCTCTCAGATCCAAGGCTTTTCACTGACGAAGGCCACAAGCCACAAACTAGTCTGGGGATATTGGATGAGTAGGCACTAGATGGGGATTTTATCCACAAGCCTTCTGACATCCATTGATTACTCTGGCTTGCACTGAGTGGCAATACGTATAGAGAGTTTTGCCTGTTTTAATAAGTTATAAGCAAGCATAGGAAATGGTGATCATGTGATGTTTATTGGCTTAATATAAATTAATACGATATTCTTCAAAAAACAACTCTTCTGTTAAACTAAGTATTTAAAAACAACTTGGTGCCAAAACAAAAGGAATCGCTATTGTAAGCATTATTAAAATTATGCCGAGAAAAAACAATACAGCAGTGTTTAAATAAATTCCATTTCTACATTAGTCAGTTTGTAAGTATAAGTTTTTAATAGAGAAAAAGATTAATTATAACCTACCTGTTCAGCCTTTCCTTTTATTTAGTAGTATTTTCTTTTGTTTTTACGGTTGGCCAATCCAGCTCAACTTAGGAGAATTACTCTTCGGCTAGTAATTTCTATATTGGTTACTTAATTTAAATTAATCAATTATTAGAAAAGCAATCTTAAATCTACTTGCAATCTGAAAGAGTTTTCAAAGTTTATTTGGCCAGATTTAAACTCCAGGTCGTGCAAATGAATAGATGTGATTCCGACTCTGGTACAAGATCGTTCAGTTTATGTAGGAAATACGTCTTTCTTTTTTTAAATAAATCATGTTATTTATAACTTTAATACAAAAATCGCTAACACAAATATATAGTGTTATATATTAATATGATAT